>PVIJ01007131.1:0-85279 GCA_004024925.1 Scalopus aquaticus | reverse complement strand
GGATGTGGAGAAAAAGGAACTCTTCTACACTGCTGGTGGGAATGTGAACTGGTCCAACCACTATGGAAAGCTGTATGGCGATTCCTCAAACTGCTAAACATGGAGCTTCCATACGACCCAGCAATCCCACTTTTGGGAATTTACCCAAAGGACACAAAAACACTAATCCGAAAGGATACATGCACCCATATGTTCATTGAGGCACTGTTCACAATAGCAAAGGTATGGAAGCAACCCAGATGTCCAAAAATAGATGATTGGATCCAAAAGATGTGGTACATATACACAGTGGAATACTATTCAGCATGGAAAGAAGATAAACACATGCAATTTGCAGCGACATGGATGGAATTAGAGGGGATCATACTCAGTGAAATAAGCCAGAAAGAAAGAGAAAAATATCGAATGGTTTCACTTATAACAGTACTATAAGGAAACCAAATAGGAGAGACACACTTGGGCGGGGGGGGGGGGGAAATAAGGGCACAAAATGAAATAGAAAAGAACGCAAGGGACCATGGAGATGGATTATGGGTGAATTGGTGGTGGGCTACCCAAGGGGAATACAAAATGTAAAAGACATAAACAACAATAAAATATATATTAAAAAAATAAAAAAATAACCATTTGATGAATAAATATTTAAAATTAGGTAGCTCTTTTAAATAATTTGTGAAAAACAATAAATCCTTAAAATTTTTCAGTAAATTTAAACTTTCCAAATAGATCATTCTTTTGTATTCATAAGGAAGATAGTTCTTTAAGATAGGTAAAGTTTAAATATATATCAAAATATTTTTGATTACTTCAATTTTCAGGAAACCTGTTATAAATTATGTACATTTAGGAAAGATAAATATCTACCTGAAGTGCCAAGGGTAGGACATACCTTGTCACATAGAAAATTTATAATAAATACTTTTTGAATATAAGAGTACACAAAAGTTTCAAAAGAAATTTGGCATTTTGGGCTTCCCTGGTGGCGCAGTGGTTAAGTGCTGCGCTGTGGAGATGTCGGCAGCAGCGACACGAATTCAATGCCGGGCCTGGGAGATTTCCACATGGCGGCGCAGACCTCTCCTGCCTCGCTCGCTGTTCCCCTCAGCAGTGTATTTCCATTGACCTGCTTGTTCTGCTCTCCACTCTGTCTTTGGTGAACCCTCTCGCCACCCCATGCCTCTGGCCTGTACCCCAGCTTGTACACATAAATAAATAAATCTTTAAAAAAAAATGAAATTTGGCATTTTGCAATACTTAAATATAACTCTTTCAATTTAACTAGATTTTGCATTGCCACTGATAGGTATTTATTTAAAGATGATAATACGTATGTATATATGAATAAAAGGTACAAGACTGTAAAAGACTTATAAGTTATAATACAAATTTTTAATACTTCTTCATTATTACAGGAATAAATGTACTTTCCTTTGGAAGTGACAGTCTACATACCTGACCGGTAATGTTCTATCTCCTTTTCTTCTATCCATTTCTCTTTGAGGCACAGGATACCAACGGAAATTCAGTTTCCAGTTAAAACCCCCATAAGTCATGTCTGACCCAGCCATATATTCAAAAGTATCATCACTAATCACATCAATGATGGGGCATACTACTGTCTTCCTGCAGAAAAATGAAAGCCAGTTAATGTATAAATAATAACTTTAATGCTATATTATTTCCTTTAAGTTCAGTATAGCTGATATTCTAAAATTTAATTCTTTTGTGTCTTTATTATGCCTTTATTTTCATTTATCTTTTTTCTCTTTGAAATTATTTCCTTTTAGTACATCTTCCTTGGAGTCTATACTACGTCATACAATCTAATCAAAGACACTAATTGATCTCTGAGCTCATTTCCAAATGAATTCTAAGTATTAACGCAGCAGGATGAACATGGTCTATTTTTCAAAAAACTTCCATTCATAGTATGATTAGTAGAGCTGCGCTGAGATCATGTATCACTTTAACTACAGTCCACTAGAAAGCAATAAGATGCAGGAAATGAAGAACAGATAATGGCAAATTAGGTCTGGTAGTTTGCATCTCAAATGGGTTAGGTCAATTCAAATAGAAACCCTGAGAAAATTTTTATGACAAAATGCCTACTAGCAAAAACAAACAAAAATCAGCAAACAACAAAATCATAATCATGAATATAAGTAAATGTTTCCTATGAAAAGTATTAGAATCATGATGATTTTTGAATGAAGTTGTCCTAGACTTACGAGTTTACAGTAAAAATCTACATGTTTTAGGACAGCGCAAGAACAAAAATCAGATTCTGTTGTTTGGATATAACCCATAACTATTTTTTCAAGTTAGAGTCAGATTTTTTTTTTTTAATATTGTTTTGTATGTGTATGTGTCCACCCATTGATTTTATTATTTTTAGAATTAATTTATTTTTAACTTATATTGTTGATTGCTAACTTTTCAGAGTAAGAAATTTTTCATCATAGGAAATCATTAGGTAATTTTTTTAAAGATTTATTTTATTTATGCATACAAGAGCTGGGGTGTAGGCCAGAGGTAGAGGGCCAGGGTGTGAGAGGATTCACCAGAGAAAGAGTGGGGAGCAGAAAAGGAGAACTGACTGAAATACACTGCTGAGAGGAGCAGTGGGCAAGAAGGGGAGGTCTGCTGTGCCATGCGAGTCAGCTCCCTGGCTGGGGATCCAACTCTTGCTGCAGTGGCTGCTGATAGCTTCATAGTACTGAGACTTAATCTCTTGCACCACCAGGGAGGGCCAGTAATTTTTTTTTATATATATAAAATGAAATTATTTAGTTAGTCAAGTGAAATAAGTCACATAAAGAAAGACATGATTCAACCCATACGTGGAAGATAAATAAACAGCAAATTAACAAGCAGAACTAAACAAAACAGATTCAGAGAACACACTGGTGATTCAGGAGGAAAGGGCTTGGAGTTAATGGGCTCAAATAAAGGGTGGTGAATGGAATCTAGACTGTGATGGTGATCATAATGTAGGACACACATATGTATTATGATATACATAAGTATTCTTTTTAATCCGAATTGTGCCTTCTCCAGTCTTCTCTATTTCTGGTTATATATTTTATCGTGGGATCAACTTTCTGTAATCTCCACAGAAAATGCTAATGTCTACTCAAGTTTGCATTGCTTGAACTTGCAGAACTTGTTTTCCAACTTTGGCAGAAGGTAAATGAACAAATATGCCCTTAAATCATCCAAAGATATGGAAATCAAAGAAATGTTCTCCGTTATTTATTGTGGGTTTGTAACACCAGTGTCACCAATGCTCATTTTCAAATGGATCATGTATTATAATTTCATTTAAACCCTAACCGTTGATTCTATATACTCTTATTTTCCTTCTCCTTCTTCTTATCTTCCTCTTGGTCCTTTTCCTTCTTCTTTTTGTGATTCAGGAGCCTGATTTAAGCTTTAATTGCCAAAGTATCCACTTCAAAGAGATTTCCACTTTGAAGATGGTCATCTCAAATAACAATGCCCTGGGCCTCCCTGGTGGCGCAGCAGTTAAGCAGTTAAGCACTGCGCTGTGGAGCTGTCAGCAGCGAGCGACTCGAGTTCGACGCCCAACCAGAGAGAATCCCACATGGTGCGGCAGACCTCTCCTGCCTCGCCTGCTGCTCCCCTCAGCAGTGTATTTCTGATCTGCCTGTTCTGCTACCCGCTCTGTCTGTGGTGAACCCCTCTCGCCGCCCCACGCCTCTGGCCTGTACCCCAGCTTGTATGTAAAAATAAAATAAAAAAATAAATAAATAAATCTCAAATAACAATGCCCTCCACTGGACCAGACAGACTTGCTGTTTCACTCTATATTTTTTATTTTATAGATCTTGGATGATTTCAATAACTAACCATTTGGTAACTTGCATATTCTTTACATTGTTGACTTTTTAGGGTAAGAAAATTTTAGGGAGATCATTAGGTTATATTTTTTATAAATCTACGCTCTAATATTTTACCAAAAAAGAGTTTATTTACCAATAAAGAGTGAGTCCAGGAACACTAGACCTCCACTCTCAGTTCCAATAAAACAACCACAAGCCCATAATCATATTCTCTCTCAGATATCTCTGTATGACCCTAGCTGTGCTGTGCAATTTCCAGAACCTGTAAGTAATCAATCATTTTTCCCCAATGTTTTCTGATGGTTATGCTTAAGGACAACCAGCAGTCATAATTAGAACCACAGGAATTGTCCAATCACATTAGTTACAGATAGACTCAGACTGGTCCACAATATCTGCACAAGTGGCCAAAACCTGGAGTTACGTGAAATTAACAGGATTCATCTAGTCCTAGAAAAACTTCCTGACTGTGGTTCCAACAAAATCAGTATTTTTCTTTTTTTAAATTAAATTTAATGACTTAATTTGTAGGGAAATTAAATAAGATCTAGTAACCCTGAACAGTATTTTATTGTCTACCTATGGCAATTTTAGAATTTATAATCAGGGCAAGACTTTGAGTTCTTTATATGCAAACACAATCTAAGTATGTTGTTAGATTATAAACTAAATCATCTATGCATAACAATATTGAAACATTGTATTAAAAACTCACTAAGCTGAATGTGACATATGTTTAAAACAGCAGCAGAATGCATGAAAAGTTGCCAGGAAATGCCTTTAAGAAGTTCCAGTTCATTTTACTTTGCCAGTCTTACCCTCCTGTGGGTACCCTATAATATAGAGTGGAAAAACATTATTAGCTATGTCCTACACTCAGTAAACTAAAAGACTCCTACTGCTTTATTCACCAGCTATGGTTCACTTTACTGACAGTCTCCATCTGTCTTCCTGCCAAGTACCAAAACCTGTCATATACATGAATGACCTGGTTAGAGTAGCTCACATGAAGCAAACCCTGTCATGGATACTTAATTAAAACTTCAATTCTAGAGAGTCCTTTCCACTGTAAGTGAAATGAATATGTCAATAAGGTGCTATGCAAAGGTTTGTTCTTTTATCAGGTGGGAAACTTTAGTTGGTTTCATTAGGTTTTTCGGAACTATGCTCATTTATTAACAATGTTTATGAGTATCTAAAAAAAAGTTTGCACTTTATATAGTCATCATCAGAAGGGCTTTTAATTTACATAAAGTATTTTTCAGATACTTATATGCAAAGTAGCAGTATCATTCAAATAATTAAGCATTCTTATAACTATGTTATTTATGCTTTTATCAGTAGGGTGTGTGAGTGTATGTGCTTATTTTTAAGTTCCTTAAGGTGAGATTTGAAGTATGATTTGAAAAAGAACTATGACCTAGTAGAGAGAAGAATGGTCAGGGAATGGGAAGGAATAAGTGTCCTCATTACTTCCAATAATGAGGCAAACTACTTTGTTCCTCTCTATTTTGTGGTATAGA
Source organism: Scalopus aquaticus (assembly GCA_004024925.1). Classification (NCBI taxonomy): domain Eukaryota; kingdom Metazoa; phylum Chordata; class Mammalia; order Eulipotyphla; family Talpidae; genus Scalopus; species Scalopus aquaticus. Next base: position 79,893 of record PVIJ01007131.1, on the reverse strand, counting down.
TGAGAACTTGGACATCACCACCTAACAAAGGGATTGTGAGGATGCAAGAAGGTGCTTTGAAAATATATTTCATAAAATATTGTACTGTGCCATTTCATGTTAGACTGATTTCTTTCATCAAAAAAGAAAAAAGCCAACATTTTTACTGTTTGAATTGTTTGCCTATTTCTAATCAAATATTCAAGTTGATCATGAATAAGCCAAGCTATTTGTTAAATAACAGGGCAGGAAGGGGGCTAGGAGTAGTGGTGTTGGGAAAGTGCTTTTTTCCAAGAAATGAACCTTCTGAAAATAGAAATTCTGAATAGAAATTTTGTTTTTATTATATGGAATGCTGTATTTTACTTTTTAAAAGTTGTAGCATTTCTTATTGAAGTAACAACAATGGTTTACAATGCTGTATATGATTTAGGGGTACTCAGTTCACCCCTCTTCATTTGTATGTTATCACACCATGATGGGATGGTGGAGGACTGCTGGTACTTTGGTCATGGGTGTGGAAGAGAAGTTGGATAGAAACCTGGACCTATACTAACAGTTCAGTAATGACCCAAGCAGACATAGCACACACATTCTTACCTGTCCTCCTTTATTCTCGCCAGCAAGGGCTCCAGCCATCCTAAAGTGCATTCACAGTGTGCATCGAGAAAAGTTATCACCTGCCCTTTTGATGCAGCTGCTCCTCGAAGGCGGGCGCGTATTAACCCAGAGCGCTCTTCCATTCTAATAATTTTAACCGGTACTTCTAAATTTTTCACATAATTCTCTAATGTCAACTTGAGAAAATCTGTAATGTTCAATAAGAACTTATCAGAGAGTTTTAAAACTGTTTTAGCAAAGCAAAGACAGAGCAAAGATAACACTGCCCAGGTGGAAACTCAATACACAGAAATGGTGGCCAACTCCTATCATTAATTTTTTGTATAAAGTAAAATATTTAGACATTTTATTGGTAAATTAATGTATGGTTCATTATGACTCTGTCACTTTGCTGACAATGTAAGGATAAATAGGCAGTGAACATACCAACTCTAATCTAGAAACCAGGCCACACTGGTAAACACAGACTCCAAAATTTTAATTTGTATTAACTTGGATTAAAAGAAAGAAGACAACTATCCACAGAATCACGTAAATGTGCAATCACATGCTAAACTAAGCTAAGAAAAAAAGAGACACTTTTGAAAGGCATTTTGGCTAATTTCTCGGGTTAGTAAGAACCAATGGAACCATGAAAGAAACTGAAAGAATTATCTATTTGTTCCATTGACTAGGTACATTGATGAACATTGGTTAATGGTTTCAAGGTTGGTGTAAATATAAGGAAAATATAAATGATAGCTCAGATATTTTTCATTCCATTATAAAATTTTCTAACTTAAAAAATAAACAAGAAAAATGTTTATACCTCTTTCACTAGCATCATCTACCAAGATGACCTCAGAGAGTAGATAGTGTGGGGAACGATTTATGACACTATAAACAGTTCTAAGGAGGGTGCTCCATGCTTCATTATGAAACACAATGACTACACTTGTGTTTGGAAGTTCATCGGGGTAGACCTTTGTCTTGCATCTGGAAAAGAGGAAAGCGGTACATATTAATTTGTTTTTCATTCTGATCATTGTAATAAAAAATAATCCATAATAACACAACTTTTGGTTTGAAAGTCCCATACTAAGAAAACATTTTATGAATATCTAAAATCATTTTTCCTTTTATAAATGCTGTGAGTAATCACTTGGCATTTTGAAAATTAAACATGCATAATTACTAATATTTTATTTTAACTCCTGCAGGGAACAAAACAGCGTGATTTCTACCAGCTTAAGAAAGCTAAAATAACATTCTGAGACTGTCAATAGAAGACCAGGTACAACAGGGACAGATGAATGCATTTAGCAGACATAATTTTATTCTTTGTTTAGAAAAAAAGAATTAGCGTGTAACTCAAAAAGTCCTAAGAACATAAAAAGACAAGTCCACAGGGTTTTGAAGCATGTAAAACAGATTATTTTTCTGTTCTAAAATCTACTCATGAATGCTTTCCATTCTCTTTGAGAATGCTACAAATCATATCTGCTTTGAAAGAAATTTAGGGGGAAGGATTCATTTTTCAGATTCACAATTAGTACTATATAATATAATCAAAATCAGAAACCAGGAAAAGGAATAGGCTGCTAGCATTTCTTAAACTTTAATGTGCATAAGAGACACCTAGGGATTTGTTAAAATGCAGATTCTGATTTAGGAGGTCAGGGCTGCAGACTGAGATTCTGAGATTTTTAAAAAAAGCACCAAATAATTTAAATGCAGATGGTTCCTAGAGCACCTTGATGGGCAAGGGACTGCATCCTATTGTCGTAACTTTTAGAATTTAATGTTTTCAAAATAATTTTTAACTTTGCTTATCAATCCAAGGAAGCCCAAATTTTACTCTCCAAGCAATCAATCTCAATAGGCACATTTGGGTAAGTTTTCTGCCAGTTGCCCTAGGTGGTCATGCCAAGTTTATCAAGCAGATGGTTCTTATTCTCTTCAACTTAACATTCAGATATTTCTGTCATGTAATTTTAAGTCATTGTGATTAAAGAATATTAAAAAATAGTCACTGGGCATCCAGAGCAGGAACAGAAGTCTTTTACATTATTTTTTTTTCTTGCATAACATTTCAAAGAACTAGACAATTAAAACCATTCCATAAAATAAAACAAACCAGGTATTTCCTGCCACTCATGAACGACCAAATATATGACACAAAATTAGCATAGTTAAAATTAATCTTTTCCACAGGTGAGCCAAAAATAATCCAATAAAATGTGGGAGATGAAGACAAATAATAAAATGAAGACTGATTATGTGTCTATTGAGAATTTAATTATCCTTTAAACAGTCTAAAACATTGCCTACTCAGGGAAATTTTCTGCAAAATAACCAGATAAGAATATGCATAAACCTGAACTATAACATTATTAAAGATTCACAATATTTGATGTTGTGTATATAAGAAAAGCAAAATATAGAGGGAAATGTAGTTTTGACGAGCTTAGAGAAGAAAATTTAGGATGGAACTTTCACAAAGCCAGAATCTATAGTTGCAGGTAGAAACGATTAATAAATTGTTAAACTGGCTATGGAAGATCTTTAGTGAAAGACGGAAACTGGAGATGGAGAAATGTCAGTCATTACAAAAAAAGACCAGTCTTTACAGATTAACCCAACCAGAACATAGATTACACAATAGTTAAAATGCCTATACCTTACTTTGACAAAATACAGATCTCACCCCCAGACTGTACATTTATGTCTATGTAGGCATATCTTTTTCTTAATGATCCTGTCCCTTTCAAAAGGCAGCTTCTTACCCTTTAATAATTTCCCATTTGAGCCTATGCAAATGCCTCCCTTTCTTTTTGCCTTCTCTCTTTCCATAATAAACCTACCCTTCTAAAATACAGCTTTTGTCTGTTTGTGTCTAAGCAAATGACTCTTCCCTTGATAACCTTGCAGTGCCTTAATAAACTTGTCTTACGCCAATGAATGGGAAAGTGCCAAAACTTTCTCAGAGGGAACCCAAGATCTCCACTCACTGAACCCCATCAGTTTGATTCATAGTCATCTCTTCCCATTCTGACGACAAAGTTCCAATGGTTTCAATGTACTTCATGATCATGGCACTTGCAATTCAAGGCATTTTACCACTTTATGAACTTAGAAATCCATCTTGGTAAGTCAGATTCTCCCCATGATTTTCTTCAACCCTCAATCGTTCTTCATCATCAAAACACATATCAAACTCAGCATGCTAAGCAAAAATACTGTAAAGATAGTCATCATCAATAAAGAAGTAAAGCTGGAAAAATAGGCTAAGTCATTCTAACAGTCTTGGGTTTTTTTTTTTTTTTAAAGATTTATTTATTTATCCATACAAGCTGGGGTACAGACCAGAGGCGTGGGGCAGCGAGAGGGTTCACCAGAGACAGAGTGGGGAGCAGAACAGGCAGATCAGAAATACACTGCTGAGGGGAGCAGCGGGCAAGGCAGGAGAGGTCTGCCGCACCATGTGGGATTCTCCCCGGCTGGGCATCGAACTCTCATTGCCGCTGCCGACAGCTCCACAGCGCAGCGCTTAACCGCTGCGCCACCAGGGAGGCCAACAGTCTTGGGTTTAAGACAAAGATAGCAGTCTATAAATGCTACTTAAAACTATTTGGAGAAAGCAATTAATTTTAATCAAATACTTCTGTATGTTATACTAAATGCTAACAAATAGTGAGCAAAATATTAGCTTAGATAAATCATTAAAATCATCAAACTAAAAGCAGATATTTCTTTTTTAATGATTGATTTATTTTTGCATACAAGAACTGGGGTGTAGGAAAAGGTGTAGGGGGTGAGAAGATTTACCAGAGACAGGGTGGGGAGCAGAATAGGCAGATCTGTTGAAGTACATTGCTGAGGGGAGCAGCAGGCAAGGCAGGAGAGGTCTGCTGTGCCATGTGCATTATCTTTGGCCAGGGATCGAACTTGTGCTACAGTGGCTGCTGATAGCTTCACAGTGCTGAGACCTAACCCCTTGCACCACCAGGGAGGCCCCTAAAATCAGATATTTAGACCCAGCTTCTTAAACCTTTTCTATCATGCTTTATTTTTGTGGTTAAAATCATGCATTCACAAACGTTAATTTTATGCTCATCACATCTGACAAAGTCATAATGATCTAATTTATTATTAATGCAGCTACTAGTTTTACTTAGAAAAAAATTTCCTCTGTTATTATTTAATGTAGCATAACAAAAAATATGCCTGATATTTTTCTTAATTCTCCCCCTTCTCCCTATATAAAGATATTCAGCAAGGAAACTCTTTCATAATGAAATAATTTGTAGTATAATTCTTGAGATTTTACAATTAGGGCCTCCCTGGTGGCGTAGTGGTTAAGCACTGCACTGGGGAGCTGTAGGCAGTGGCAACATGAGTTCAATGCCTGGCTGGGGAGATTCCCACATGGCGCAGCAGACCTCTCCTGCCTCGCCCACTGCTCCCCTCAGCAGTGTATTTCCGCCCATCTGCCTGTTTTGCTCCCCACTCTGTCTCTGGTGAACCCTCTCGCCACTCCACGTCTCTGGCCTATACCCCAGCTTATATGCATAAGTAAATAAATCTCTAAAAAAAAAAGATTTTACAATTAATCATTTTCTATGCCAATTTATCCAGTTATGAACAAGACTCATGATACTTATTATTTTTGATGGGACTGTGATACACTTAACTGTATTTCATCAAAGGTATTTTTCACCTACTGTAAGGTACAGCCTAATCTTATGTACCACCAGGAACAACAACAATATAAAATAACTGTCATACTATAGTATAATGCTTTCTAGAATCTATCAATATTTAAATAAGGCTTATAGAAAAGGTTTTTATAAACTTATTTGGACATGTTTCTATCAATATTGTCACACTTGTTTATCTATCTGATATGACAGATATGACAGATACTTGTTTATCTGTCATATCAGATAGATAAACTGATTTGAAGTTTCCTTCATCTATTCTAAGGGACTTTCTCCAACTTTAAGTTGTGTTGCTTAATATATGAGAGACAAATGTTTAGCACATTTTATCAGTAACAAAATACTAAACAGTTTAAAATATTTGGTATTTTCCAGGACACTGTGAAGTTGTGCATTTCAAACTTTAAAGTGCAAAGGGGATATTGATAAAATGCAGAATATGATTCAGTAGGTCTGGGATGGATCCAAGATTCTATTTCTTGATCCTTGGTAATACTGACACTCTTGATCCCTGGTTTACATGATAAGAAGCAAGGCTAAGTAAATCCAAGCTGTTGATTAGCAAGAAAACAGAATTGTAGTCATTATTACAAAAATAAATATTTGCTTCATTATATAAAATTTAATTTTTTGCCAGGTATTTCTCTGCCTTTTGTATTAGACAAAATCTTTTGGTACCAATACTAAATCATATTTTAATATTTTTGAAGAATGTTAAAAGACAAACTGCACATGCATTATAGAAGTGCACATGATTTAGTCAAAGCAATGACTAATGAACAGCCATAACCACATTCACACAAGTTTAAAAAATAATGCTTAACAGAGCAACTGCCAACTGGTAACTAGGATTGTAAATAACCATTGACTGTAAAACTCATCCCGATTTCAAACATGTCAAATGTGAAAAACATATATCTTAAAATTGGAAAATATATAACTTTTTGTTTAGCCTAGAGAAAATACTTAAAAAAAAAAAACTAAACACAATTTAACAATGTCTTTAGCAGTTAAACTGGCAGAATTTTAAAGTAAATTTCCATAAATATTTAAATACAGACCAAAAAATCAAGAAACTCTTATGATTGAGGTAGGAATAAGTACTTAAATAAATGTCACTAATGATCTCTTTTCCCTGACACATAAAAAGCAAGTCATTCCTTACAGATACTACAACAATAATTTCAGCATTGCCTACCTCAGCTTTTATGTATTTTTTCATAATATGTTTAAAATAGGTTATTTGAAAAGTATGGTACACATTGCTTGCTCTACACTGCAGAGTAAAGCTCAGAATCTTCAATTGGTAGAATTGGACAGGACTTTCAAAACTGACTAATTAAATTTTCCTCCCATAGATAAAAAGTCTCAAGTCAGGGCCTCCCTGGTGGCGCAGTGGCTAAGTGCTGCGCTGTGGAGCTGTTGGCAGGGGCAAAGGGAGTCGATGTCCGGCAGGGGAGATTCCCACATGGTGCGGCAGACCTCTCCTGCCTCGCCCACTGCTCCCCATAGCAGTGTATTTCTGATCTGCCTGTTCTGCTCCCCACTCTGTCTCTGGTGAGCCCTCTTACTGCCCCACGCCTCTGGCCTATACCCCAGTTTGTATGCATAAATAAATAAATCTTTAAAAAAAAGTCTCAAGTCATAGAGTTAGTTAAAAATTCTATCTACTTTGCTCACCACACCCTACAAATCTGGAGGGGCTCAATGGACTATGAAGGAGGACTAGAGGTGTTTTGATGGCAGATGTGCTGTGGCAACATACAGTCTCAAGAGGTATGAACCTGTACCACTAAATAATATACAGTGTTTAAACTAATGTTATCGCAATGAAAAAGTACAATTTTAAAAGTTTAAAAATGATATAAGGTAATTAAGACTATTGAAGCAATATATTATTTAATAATAACAGTAACAGTAGTGATTTCTGTCCAGTATTACATATTATAGCACATGCTTTTAAATATTACCGGTATGTCACAATGGAATACTATTCAGCATTCAAAGAAGATAAACGCATGCAATTTGCAGCAACATGGATGGAATTAGAGGGGATCATATTCAATGAAGTAAGCCAGAAAGAAAAAGAAAAATATCGAATGGTTTCACTTATAACAGGACTATAGGGAAACCAAATAGGAGAGAGACACTCAGCTGGGGGTGGGGGGAGGGGATGATAAGGGCACAAAATGGAATAGAAAAGAACACAAGAGACCATGGAGATGGATCACAGGTGAATTGGTGGTGGGCTACCCAAGGGGAATACAAAAAAAGCCATAAATAACAATAAAAAATAATAAATAAATCTTTGAAAAATAAATAAATAAATAAATATTTTCGGTATGTGAGAAATTAGGACAAAACACTGTTGTTGAAAAATATTCCTTAATCTTATATTCTAATCTTTACGTCAAATAGAGAAATAGTAATTTTCCTGGGATCATTTTATGAAAACTTAGCATAGAAATTCAACTTTCATTGGAGTCATGTACATACAGAATGAATAATCTTTTAGCAACCTGTCTTATAAAAGCATTACTTGTTTTCTGCTTTGTAAATATCTTAATGGGTTTAACAATAGTTGTCATTATTATGGGAACACAAAGTATAAGTGATTAACTTTGAGAATGAAAGTGTCAGGCTGCAATATCAATTAGCTTCCTTAAATTTGATATTCCAGTAAAATAATAAGCTTTATCATAGCAGCATTTCATACTTACATTATGACAGGCTATATGTATAATACTTGAAAGAAGTGGGAGTTTATTTTGTTTTAATTCTATAGTAATATACCTGTGGCTCTTAATCTTGGCTGCACTGGAATCATCCTGTAAGAAAATATACTGGTATGTGAGTTTCAGCCACAGAGATTCTGATGTAGAGGTCTTTATGTTAGTCATGGGTAATAGGAATCTATTAAAAAAAAACCAAAAAACCTCCTTTGTGGGTTTGAATATACAGTCCAAATTAAGAATTGTTACCTAAGACTATTTAACAGAAACACAAACACACACACACACACACACACACACACACACACACACGTATGTATGTATGACCTTTTTGTTTACATCACTGTTTTAAAATAAGATGCATAAGATTAATATCTTTTTTGTGTTTACATCAGATGATATTAAGAAAACCCAATTTCCTGTAATTATAAACACTGGAGTCAGAAAGTCTATACTTCATTTGCCATCTCATCTGTCATCTGAATATACACTAATGTTGGTCTAGTCTTCTGCATATCAGCTTCTGATTTATAAATATATGAGAAATAAATCCAGATGCTCTATTCCAGAGACAATCTTGTGGTAGAATCATGTTTCCAACGTCTGGGGCATGGGGCACGGCGAGCTAGTTTACCTATTTACATCTTTCCCTTTGGCTATGCACACATTATGGGAACATAGACTGTTACAATTTGATTTTATCCTTTAAAAAAACATATTGATGTTTTTAGATAAGCTGCAGAACACAACATGTCACATCAAAGAAAGAAAAATTGACTATAAGATGAGAATGTGAAATCACAAAGGATTCATAATTACATAGTTGTTTAGTTAGACATAATCCATTTAGGACTCCAAACAAAGGCTGTCAACACTGTAGTTTGCATGACTTGTTGGATTACTGCTCACTGAGTTACCTTTTTCCTGCTTCAATCAAACCAGATTAATAACAGTAATTAAAAATAAAGAACTACAAATCTCCTATATACTTCTTATTTTAAGAGCTATGGAAATTGCACTGAACCTTGCAGAATTATGTGTGATTTTTATGATTCCCAATCATTAACATTTATATCTACAGAAAAAAATATCATTTCTATGCAAAGAAAACTTGGGCAACAGGAAAGTGTTTTTGTTTTTGTTTTTTCCATAAAAATTGAACAGCTTGGAGTTTCAAGTAAAATGAAGCACTTAATTTTGCATGGGTTGATGTGTGTGTGTGTGTTTTTTTTTTTTTTTGTGTGTGTATGTATTTATATTACAATCTGTTAAAGCTTACAAATGTAAGTTCTTATAAGTCATAACTACTCAACTAATTATATTTTTAGGATTTACTTATTTATGCATACAAACTGGGGTGAAGGCCAGAAGTGTGGGGTGTGAGAGGATTCACCAGAGACAGAGTGGGGCGCAGAACAGGCAGATCTACTGAAATAGACTGCTTAGGGGAGCAGCAGGCAAGGCAGGAGAGGTCTGCTGTGCCATGCAGGAAGCTCCCTGGCTGGGGATTGAACTCATGCTGCAGTGTCTCTGGATAGCCTCATAGTGCTGCCACAACCCGTTGCACCATCAGGGAGGCCCTAATTAAGAATTTTAATAGTATATTTTAGATAGTAAGATTCCTTATGCATAAGCTTATTGTTTATGTATCTACCCAAGTATCTTTATCTTAAAATCCAGGTACACTCCATATTCTGCCGAGGCCAATTTGCTATCAAATCCACTCCTTGCCTCTTCCATTCTTTTTTAAGTATTAGGATTCTTGGGATGCGAGGATTACTGGGTAAAACATACTTCCAAGACTCCCTTGCTTTTTGGCTTTAGTCTAAAATAGGTCAGGCAATCTCATCTGAGAGAGTGCTATGCTCAGGAAAAGAAGAATAGGAGGCCAGGGTATTTCTTTCTTATTTCCCCCTATCCCCTGAGCAGACTACTCACTGACCTCACCGTGTGCCTAGTGTGCCACTCAATTATTTTCCTTAGTATACTCTTCCACAAGAAGTCTATCTAATCCAGTGGAATAGGGATTCAAAAAAAAAGAAGTAAGGTTCATCTTATTTATCTCTCCCTCTCCAGAATTAGCATTCTCTATGCCACAAAATATATTTAATATAGAGTTGATGAGTGAAATTTTTACAATGAAATAGGCCATTGTATGCATTATCAGATCAATTTCCTAATGATATCTCTGTATCATAATTTGAACTGGAGGTATAAAGACATCATTTTTCTGCATTTTTTTCATATCTTCACTTTTTTTGTTTTTCAAATTTCTAGAGTCAGGGCAAATAAATGAGCTAGAGATAACGAAGAGTAAAAGAAAACAAATCTGCAAATCAATCTATACATGTTCCCCTCAAACTTAAGTAGCATCATTTCTATTTGGAGATAATAGAAGAAGTTTTGTGCCTGGAAAACTTATCTTGGCCTTCCCATTCTGAGATTTGGGATTTGTGGCAAGAAATTTAAGTTCTATTTTTGCCATCACCTTAATTAGAACAAAAGTGCTGCCATATTTGTATTGCAGAACTTTAAGGACAATAAATACATTTAAAAGAGTTATATGAATGTAATTGATCATTACACTATTTTTCCATTATGAAGTACTCTATAGGATACGAGGAAGTATCTAATTATTTGGCTCAGTTTTGCCACTGACAGAATTCTGATCATGGCTGTGTTCTAGTAAGATACATTTATGCTTATTTCTGTGGCCAATCATCCAATGTATTCCCCACTTCCAATAATAGACTTGACTTCAATAATAGACCTGCTGACTTGATACTACTGGTTTGAGACTTGCTTTACTTGTTTGTCCAGCACAGCAATGTGGAATGCGGGCTCTGCCTCTTTACCTTTAAGTCCATCTAAATTTATTGCCTTAATATGAAATTTCTCTGGCTAACCGTGACTGCTTTCTATTAAATCTTCCTGCTTTTTTACCTTAATCTCTAATTATTCTCTGCCAGAAGAACTCAGAGGGTCATTTCTGCCTGCTGAGATCTCAGCTTCATCCCTGTTCTTGAACGCCTATGAGCGAACACTCTGCCAACTTGCACTCCCTCCTACTAATCAACCCTGTGGGTTGGTCTGATTATTAAATCTTACATTCCTCAGTCAGGGTTAGACCATCACCTCCAGTAGTCAAGTGCTGATTAAAGAAACATCATAACAAGAAAGGCAGTACTAAGTGGCGAACATTTATTGAACTCCTAATTATGGAGCAGATATTGTACTATGTTTTATATGGATCATCTCCTAGGATCCTGAGAACTGAGACCTCCTGCAATCACCAAGGTTAACTATCAGGATAAGGCTATAAACCTATAAATAGCTTTGCTGCATGCTTCAACAACTTCTAGTAAATAAATTTATTCAACAATAAATTGCTCAATCTTTCTCTAAGAATAGGTTGGCCATGTGAGCAAATGGCTGTCTTCTAAGGACATACCTTAACAAGAGAAATTGCTTATTTGTTAATTCATCTTGAGTCTTTCCTTATTATATTGACTAATCCTGAACCACTAGATCTCATACCTGACCAATCCCAATAGTATTCCTGGATTGAAAGACCAGTGCTGAAGCACTTAGGTCCAGGTTCCTCTTTCTAAGACTACTTGGACTGTCAAGGTGTTTATTCTGCTGGTCTTTTGTAGAGTGGCAGTTGACAATCCTTGTGAGTTATTTAAACTGTTACTCTAATTGGATACTGTAAATAACCTCGTGTTCAGTAAGTTTTATAACTTGCTTCTAAGTGAAGCAAGGGTCCTTCCTGAGGCCCTTTATTAACACAGAGAGATTTATGTTATCAATGTTCTTAAATCACTATTTTAATTAAGCTATGTAGGGAATGAAGATAGTAAATTATTTTTACTTCAGAACCCACTGATAGTCTTGGTGAGGTTAAAGCTGGAGAATATTTTAAAGATGAGTGATGTTTAAAGGTCATTTTATTACAATGTTGTAAAAAAAAAGCACACCTCCCCTCCTATTGTCATTGAATTTACCCTACTCATAAATGCACCTCATTCATTAGTGGTTACCTGACTATGTCTCTAAATTGAGAAAGAACCCAAGTTTAGCAAATGAACTGTGCTGTAAGAATAGATCAATCAATCACCAAAGCTATCACAAAATATAAAGTCCAACAGGGAATTGAATAATACTGAGAAACACCCTGGACTTCCATAGGTAATGTATTTTTAGGGTTAAAACTGACCTCATCTTGATTTTAACAGATTGGGTGCACTCAGTTGATATCTGGCTTCTATTATAAGATAAAACTTACCACAGATCTAATTTCTACCAAATACATGACGATAATATACTTCCATTGGAGTTACTCTCATGATGTCAATAGTTAATAGTATTTTTAAAGATTTTTTTCACATCATAAAATGATTATTATACAAGCAAGTTTTATATTCTTTCTGTTTTGAACAATACTCCTGAATTTTAAAAATGAACTATAATAATTCAACTCTGCTGCTAAAAGTAAATGAATACCATTCAAGTAAGTGCTGGGGCCTTTGTTGTTTTGGAACATGAATTTATGAGACAGTTCCTTTTTTGTGACCTCTGAATATAATTCTTTCATGCTATTGAAAGTATTTAACAAAGGTTTTTCTAAAGTAAATGTGTTTATTGATGTGATAACTATAAAATGCCTTTGCAAGAAAATTACTCACTACTACCATTCATAAGTTCCTATTCTTACATTTGTTAGTAAAATAACACTGAATTTTATACCATAGCCCTAGAATTTGGACAAGGTTTTTCTTCTGCCTTCATTTATGACCTTAATCAGGGCAACAAGCTACCCCGAGACTCACTGACAATGAAACCACCATATCCTCAGATTCAAAGTTAGAAACTTTGATGTTGTTATCATGTGTCACCAATCCCTAATGATTCCTCTCAGTATCTATCTTTTCCTACCCTGTTACATAACACAGACCACCACCTCTTACTTACTCTATTGTGTGGGAGTCAATCTGGTGCACTTACAGAACAATTTTGAGTCCAGGAATATATCCTAACTGCAGGCCATCGTGCAGATCCAAACAACTCCTTTGGGGTAATTTAGATATTCTGAGTGGCTCTCATTTCCTAATGCTGAAATCTGGCTCCTCCAGATCAGGCTCATTCTCATTCATGTTATATCTCCTCTCACCAAAGCATTTTGCCCCTGAGCAATATTTAACATCCCAAAGTACCGCAGAAAACCAACAGCTCTCATTCCTGCATCTCTATCTCTAGCATGCTAGAGAAACTCACAGGTGTTGTTCAAGGTAGGGTTCCGATCATACTTTCTCTATAAAACCATAATTTCCATCCTAACTATGTCGTTCTTCTACAATCCCAGTATAATTTATATATTTATTCCCCTTTCCTTCTCAAGAAAAATTTGTATTAAGGTAATATCAGTTTGTAACAGCTTATATGAATTAGGCGTATAGGATACCTCTTCAGATGTATGTTACCACACCACACTTACCACCAAGGCACACATAATCCTTACTATAGTGTACTGGGCCTCCTTCCCCCTTTATTTTCAACCCCCTTGCACACCCCCTCCCATACTACCCATCTGGTAATCCCTACTCTGCCATTATATTTTTAGTGTTTATTATTGATTTGGTCCTATCTGACCCCTTTGTTTCTCTCTATATATGTGAAAGCATCTGATATGGGTCCTTCTTGCACTGATTTATTTTGCATAGATTAATCCCTCCAGTTTCATTCATGTTGTAGCAAAGAGCAGGTGTTAATCTTTTCCATAGATGAGTAATAATCTCATATATATGTATATACCACACCATCTGAATCCACACATTTATGACACAGGCACGCAGTTTGCTCCCATAACATGACTACTGTAAATACTGCTGCAATGAACGTAGGAATATATGTGTACCTTCAAATTTGTGTCTTTGCTTTCTTTGTGTAGATACCCAGGAGAGGCAATCTTGAATCATATGGTAGATCTATCTTTCATAGTTTGAGAAACCTCCAGACTACTCTGCATAAAGGCTAGAGCAATCTACATTCACACCAATAGCATACATGAGTTTCTTTTCTGGTCTTTTTGATATGGACCATTCTGACAGATGTGAAATGATATCTTACTGTAATTTTGATTTGTGTTTCCCTGATGGTAAGTGACAAGAAAATTTTTATGTACCTGTCTGCCATCTATATGTCTTCTTTGGAGAAGTAAAATATCTGTGCAATACACCCTAAATTTAGCAGTGTGTTTATTAAATAGTTTGCTATATAATCTGTGTTTTCAATGTAAAATTTGAATATAAAATGCACATTATTATTTTTTAAGATTTATTTATTTATGCAACAAGCTGGGGTAAAGGTCAGAGGTGTGGGGCGATGAGAGGGTTCACCAGAGACAGAGTGGGGAGCAGAACAGGCAGATGGATGGAAATGCACTGCTGAGGGGAGCAGCGGGCGAGGCAGGAGAGGTCTGCCGCGCCATGTGGGAATCTCCCTGGTCGGGCGTCGAACTCGCGTCGCCGCTGCCAACAGCTCCAGAGCACAGCGCTTAACCGCTGCACCACCAGGGAGGTCCTGCACATTTATTATTCTATTCTAAGCTTTAATAAATGAACTATTTAATAAATAATTTAGTAAATGAATACACCTGTATACTCCTTATAAGACATGAGACATTATCATAACTGCAGAAAATCTCATCACAAGTAATTATTTGCCACAAAATCAACCACTTATTTGCTTTTTTTTTGCCATACTATCATATACTGTGTGATCATTTGTATGACCTCTCTCTCGCCCCCCTCCCTCTCTTACTTTCATTCTCTTTCTCATTACACACACACAGAGACAAAAACAATGTAAATTTCTTTTACCTAAAATATCTGAATAGCATTTTTATTGCTGTAGATTTTCTGAATTGCAATGAATAAAGTCAAAGTAATCATCATGTATCAATTTCTCCCTTATCATCATTAACACCTCATAAATGCCCTGAGGCTCAATTGTTATTGTGAATGTAACATAAAATACATGCCTCAGTGACTGCAAGCAATATCAAAATGTCAAATACATCTATTCTTAATTCCTACATAATGTTAGTTAAGAGCAGCCATTAATATTGAAGAATGAGAAATCTGGGTGATAAATACTTTTACCTGTAAGAATATAATTTCCAAATGATTTATTAAAAATGAAGTAATGAATTCTAGCAAAACAGTCCAGCTATTCATCTACAATTAGATAGCAAAGAGAAATAGTGACTATAATTACTGCCAAATAGATCTGGTACCTGCCCAGCAGACTTTGTGTGTTGCTGATATCTATTTTATTCAAAGTCTAAAACAAGGTATGTTTTACTTAATTTCCTTATTTAAAAATTTCAGATCTTTATTCTAAAAAAAGTGAAATGAAAACTAAATTGAATGTCAGTGTAATATGTTGTTTTCAAATCATATTTAAGACTTAAGCCCATCTTATTAAATACTTAAAGGTACTTTTACTTTCTTTAAGTACTAAAGAAATTCTAGAAATTATCTACAAATAAATTAACCTAGAGTTATAACTTTTGATTTAAAAAACAGGAATCACATAGTTAAAGTATTTGTCCTTCACTGCATGTAAATCATGGACTAGACCTGGAAAATTTAATTTAATCTACTTTATGATTAATTTAACCAACATGCTCTTTTCCTTTCTTCTTAAATTCTTTTGGAATAAGCTGGAATTTTTTTTTAAAAAAGTCTCAATCCTCTGTTCACACACATACCTCCGACCATTTTAACATGTTCCTTGCTACTCCGACCTACCCCAGACAATATATGTATACCAACAATTTTCTAAATTCTCTTCTTGAGTGATAACCACGTTGGGTATACTTAACTTCTATTTCTGCATTGAAGCCCCAGATTCATTAGTGTCCAAATAGCTCAGCCTCCTGATAATAGCAATGGAATTACTCCTTAGGATAATTTCCTTTTTGGATAATCATTTCCATGGAGATATTCAGCACCATGACATGGACAGGAGAAGTGGAAGATGGCCAAAGAGGAAGAGAAAATGACTGTTCAGGTCTGGGACATACGAAGGAACAACAACCCTTCAAAAGCATGCTTTACACCACAGAAGCATATAAGTGTTAGTGCAAGTTTCCTATTTCTTTATTTTACATTACACTCATAATAGTATCCATAGACCACAGCTAGGAAAGTGCCTTACAGACAACCTGATATCTTTTAATTGCATCGCAGACAGAGAAAACCTGAAAAAGTTTCACAAATACCTGGTGGTTGTTTGTGACCAAAATTTCAGTCTTTCATCAGTGGCCATGTCTCTTCGGTGTGTCCTAGAGCCACAGGGTAATTTACTCATGGAATGCAAATGTTTTAAATATTTTGCTTCTTATGAAGGATATAAAACAAAGGAATAATAGGCCAAAGACATTCAGTACTTTACTGAAAATCATTTTAGGGATTAATATAAAATAAAATAAGATATTCTTTCGGTATCTTGCCTGATCTGGCTTTCTTATTATTAAAGCTTTACCCTTCATAATGTTGACTATTTAAGACAAGGTTTCACTGAAACAACATAATTCTGATGAAGAAACGCACTGACTTATTCAAAGGTTGGAAATATTGGTCCATATTGACCAATACTTTATATAATTCACTTCAGAATTTACTATAACATTTTTTATTTTAATGAGGGAAAAACTGTTTACAACACTGTACAGGTTTCAGGTATACAACTTCTCACCTCAGCAACTATATATCTCACCACAACCTACCACCAAGTGTCCCATCATCAACTAGCACCAACCACTGGAACCCCCTACCCATTTTCTGCCCACTCCTTCTTCTCTGGTAGCCACAATTGGTTGTCAGATTCTGAAGGTTCCTTATAGTTTTGTTTGTGTATCTGTGTAGCTTTTTTTCAGTAATTACATTTTGTCTAGGTTAAACATTTGATTTCATCAATCTTTCCTACACAGTGTTTATAGACAAAATATCCCTGCTTTCATCTTTAAGGAGAGTAAATCAAGCTGTAAACTGTACACTGGAAGCAGGGAGGAATAAAATAAACAAATGTAAAGAATAAATGGTGAAGAGTAAGGATAAAAATGGTGGAGGTACCTCTAACGCTAGGAAAGGAAGTCACATTTGAAATTTTTCTCAATATAACAAAGCTTGAATTGAGACAATTATTTAGGAAATGCAAACCATTGTGGAAGCCTGTTGGGGTCAGAACATGTGCTGCAGGATTACATAGTGTGACCTTTTAGAAAAAAGAAAAGTCCACTTTATGCCCCGCTTCAAACTTTAATAGAAAGTAAGACAAATCACTTTGTATACTAAGAGAAACAAGAGACATTTTTACCCAGGATAAGAACAAACATCATTTTAATGTCCATCATTATGTTCTAAAAGACAATGTTTCCATGTTATAAAAAAATTTCCAGGAGTAGTAAATAGGGTTAGTCTGAAATCTAATTACTTTTTATTTTTCCACACAGTGCAAAAAGTAATGAGTTATCATTGGAACCACCTACTAGAAGTCACAAATTGCCTTTAGTTATCCACGGAGAAATTTCTGAAACTGTGATTGTCAAACTAGTATAGTCTAGGTTACTCCTCTCTCAGATCTCAAATGGTAATTATGAACTCCAATTTTAGAGAAGAAAATCAACCTCAATCCAACAGTCTAAAGAAATATCAAGCTGCACAAAGTAAAAAATGAAACAGTTCAATTACATGAAGTACTAGTCAGAGGGCAATTCTCAAAAGAATTTAACTTTAATAGACACTGGTTTTGAACACAGTGACGAGGATGATTCACTCTTAACTCTTTATATAACACCTTGCTTTATTCATATCATTAACATCAGAATAGTAAAATTAATAATGAGAAATTCAACTACAGAACTCTGTAGATTAACATTTTGAGAGCAACTACACAGGTCACAATGCAAATATTGAAGCTAAAATAAAATCTGCTTCTTCAGAAATATGTTTATATGCACACACGTACATGTATGCATGTATGTATATGCATTTTTTTATATCTGAAGAAATGAACAAGTGGAAATAAATTAAGAGTTTGAGATCAGGAAGAAAATGATTTTAGAATTTCTTTAATAACCTGAGTCCTACAAAGTTCATTATTCCTTTTTTGGTACATTATTAACTAGTATCTCTTCATTGTTATGAGGTTCAAGAGTTTTACTAATTCCTATATTTATTTTTAGCTTCCTCTATTTCATATAGCATTTCTATATGATTAATTCCATGGAAGGTAAAGTCATTCTACTTTGTGATCTCTATAAATCACTTCAAGTTTCCCTTTTTACTATGCATTTAAACTATTCATTTATGGCTCATGGATAAAATTTATGCTTGGAACATATGGAAGCAATGACTCTGTTCCCATCACATACGGGAACATTCACTCAGCTGTTGTGTCAACATGATTCCAGTACTTAATGAAGTGGATAGAGGCAGATGTACCACAGAATCAAAGAAGCTCAAGCATCAGTCCATTCACAGCATCACATTTGATATCAAGATCTTTCTTTGTTTTACTTAAAGAAGATCCCAAATTAATTTAAATATCATATTCCACAATTCCTGGAAAGTTGTGTATAATGTATATTAGATGATTGCTACTTCTTCACTTATCAGATATTAGCTGCTTGTTTGTTGAGGACCTTCTTGCCTCATTGATCAGGCATCTAGATGTCCTATGTGCATACAGACAGAAGGTTTTAGCACTCAAAATTTCAGAAAGCACAAGCTGTGTGAGAATGTGTCAGTTCCTATGTAGAGAGCAGCATTCTTTGAACGCCCTGGAGAACAGAGCCCAACAATAGCTGTTTAAGGTCCTGAAATCACAAAGCTTTGTTGGCACTTGAATAGTTCTATTGATTGTTCCCAGAGAGCACTCAAGGTCATCCACAGGCAACAGAACTGGGAACAGAACTGAGCTGGTAAGGGGTGACTGCAGTTTAAGTAGAAGCTAAAATGACTTGCCTGTAATACGCTTTTGAAATAATGAAACTTAACGTGAGACATGCTAGTGGTGTACAAACTGCTATTAATTGTGGAGCCAAATGGTATTGCCTAAAATATTTTGGGTGGAAAGATATAGATGTATATTCATGTTTGGCAAGTGGTGAGATCTGAAACATTAAGACAGGTAAGGAGATCTGAAAGCTAGGTCTGGCACGAGAATGCCTAGATAAACCTTAGTCCCACCATTTACTTGTGTTGGAACCTTGGTAAAGTAACTTAATCACCTTCCACTTTAATGTCCTCTTTTTAAAAATGGGATTAGTTAGGACATCTATCTTATAAGGATGATAGAAAGATCAAACGAGTTGATATACATTAAGCTTCGGCGCAGTGCCTACAATGTAGCACTCAGTAAAAGCTTATTATTATTACCACCATTATTACTTTTCATCATGATTAAAATAAGCTTAAAGATATATTTAAGAGGGGTCTCGGGCCTCCCTGGTGGCGCAGCGGTTGAGTGCTGCGCTGTGGAGCTGTCGGCAGCGCGCGATGCGAGTTCGGCGCCCAGCCGGGGAGAATCCCACATGGTGCAGCAGACCTCTCCTGCCTCACCTGCTGCTCCCCTCAGCAGTGTATTTATGACCTGCCTGTTCTGCTCCCCACTCTGTCTCTGGTGAACCCTCTCGCCGCCCAACGCCTCTGGCCTGTACCCCAGCTGATGTATAAATAAATATTAAAAAAAAAGAGGGGTCTCCCTGGTGGTGCAGCGGTTGAGCGCTGCGCTGTGGAGCTGTTGGCAGCGAGCAATGTGAGTTCGACGCCCGGCCGGGGAGAATCCCACATGGTGCGGCAGACCTCTCCTGCCTCGCCCGCTGCTCCCCTCAGCAGTGTATTTCTGATCTGCCTGTTCTGCTCCCCACTCTGTATCTGGTGAACCCTCTCGCCGCACCGCGCCTCTGGCCTGTACCCCAGTTTGTATGTATAAATAAATAAATCTTTTTTAAAAAAGATATATTTAAAGATATTTTAGTCTTTAGATTGATTTTGATGAGGGAGGAAATATCTGAAGGACTTTGGGATGACTCCAGATTTTCAAGTATCAATAATTAACAGAGACAAGCAATGCCCTAAGAGAAAGTGGTATCAGAGAGTCATCATTTTAGGTTATATGTTGATTTAGTGGGGTAAAGTATATGATAAACAGAATATAAACTATCTGACTTTGAAATTTTAAGGCTAGTTAAATATTAAGACAGATAATGGGATATCATCAACAGATAACTATTCAAAACATTAGTAATAATGGATAAAATTATGCGTCAAGAAATGAAAATAGTGTTTAAGATGTAAGAGATGAGAGAACTCATAGAGGCATTTGGGAACAACTCAGAGAATTTGGATAAGACTCAAGATAAAGTGATTTCATGGAAGGCCATCAGTAGGAAGAAAAGGATTGAAAAGTCTCTGCTCAATTTCCCACATGGAAGCATTTTGTGAAAGTAGTGAGAAGAATTTCAGTAGAGAGTCTTGGAGAACACACTAGATTGCACTGGGTAGAGTAATGAATTGGAGGTAAATAAAGACAGTCAGTGAAAACTACTTTCTCTAGAATTTTATCTGTTAAGAATAAATGAGAAATAGTACATCTATAGGAAGATTTGGGGGTCAAAAGAGGATGCAGTTCTTATATCTATATTTGTTGAACTGGTTGCTATGTGATAGAACTGATGTAAGAATATTTATAGGCTGAGGAAAGAGTCGGTAGGGAAGAAAAGATTTGAAGACTGAGGAAAAAAATATGGTACTGTCACATTCCCTTGTATAGCTGATACCAGAATATATAGAGAATCACCTATTCATGGCCTTTGAGAAAACTGAATAAATATAATCCTGCTTGAATACCAAGCAGGATTAACATCCCTGGTTAACTTCTGAGGCTCTACTGATGGGATCATTCTGTTTGAGTTCACTAATCTTTATATTTGACTATTACTGACCTGCTCCTTTGTCAAAATTCTATTGTCTTCATTTGATCCATTTCTCATGTGAAAGCACAGTGTCATGCAAACTAAAATGTCCTCACAGTACCATACCATATCCTTTTTTGGATACTCCATATTTTAGTAGATCATTTTACTTCTTTTGCAATATATAGGTCCTAGATTTCTATTGTATAGTAAGCATATAATTCCGGATAATTCTGAATATTTTCCCTTAAGTCCAGAGGTTATTTAAGTACACACAAATTCTGTTCACACAGACTCTTGAAAATAAGTCTTAAAATACTTTTCTGAAGAGGGCAGTTTTTTTTTTTTTAATTCTACATTAAATACTTCTCTGCAGTTTTAATTTACTGTTACTGTATTTTTTTCATTTAGGCCATACAAAAGCATTTCTCTTAGAACCATGAAAAATGAAAATTATTTTAATCATAACATTGTATAATTCTTGTGTTACTGGAATGTTAATTCCCCAGCAAGGATTGTTTTTTTGATAGATACTTGTAAATTCTGTATACCTAAGAGATTCATCAACGTCAGCATGATCTATAAAATTCATGAGGCTTCACCATCACCAGAAGATATGTATAATATCACTTGATGTCACTGAAACCAAGAGGTATATGAATTAGATAGAACACATGATACATAAAATTAAAATATAAACTTAAACATGTTGTTGATAACCTTCCTTCCCACTAGTTTACACAATTATATTTCCCCCTCAAATATACTAGTCTTGTTTCCAAATGTATGACCAGATGTTAGCCCTCCAGAAATAATACTTTGCACAAACAAGAAATTAAATGTGAGTTAGGTACAAAACAGTAAGAATTTTCTCACTGGAAATTGAAGTTTTATTTGTCATGTTCTTCAAGGATGGCATTCTCAAGAGGTAAAGCAAATAAAGGTCTTCTTAATTTTTAATCTCCAAAATACAAAACATACAATTTTTTAGGAAGAGGAAAGCAACTGAATAACTTAATTTAAAAAAAGAGAGTAGTAGTAATAAATGGAAAGTGTTTGTTATAGCTGCCTTACAAGGGATTTTGCAGAAGTAGGGAGCTCTTCTGTTCATTTATTTGATAGGGTTATGTTTCAGCCTCTATGGAATACAGTATGTTTTTAAAACATATTTTAAAAATAGATCTACCATGTAATTCATCAATTCCTTTCCTAGGTATCTACTCAAAGAACACAAGAACACTAATTCAAAGGGATGTATGTTTTTCTACTGTTCATTTGTAGCACTATTTATTATAGCCAATGTATGGAAACAACTTAAGTACCCAATGACAGATGAGTGTATACAGATGTAACACACACACACACACACACACACACACACACACACACACACACACTGGAAGACTACTAAGCTGTAGAAAAGATGAATTCTTGCCATTTGCAACAAGATGAATTCCACTGGAGGGGAATATGCTGGTGGAAATAAGTGAGAAGGAAAATTAAAATGCTTGATTTCATTCAAATGTGGAATATAAAGAAAGGAAACAAAGAAACAGGCAAAATAAACCAAAACACAACCTAGAAATCTGACTGTAGACTTGAAGCTACCAGAGAGCAAAGGTGAGAGGTAGTGAGCAAAGTGGGATGGGCCCAATGGTCTATGCTGGATGATTATGGGTGCTTTGGGGGTGTGGTAACATACATCTGAAGAGGTGTGAACTCTTATTTTAAACCATATACAGTGTTGTAAATCAGTTTTAAATCCAAAAAAAAAAAAATGAAATACAATTAAAAAAAGAAAAATTTGGGAGAAATATAAATGAGAATGACTAGTTCTTAAAAAATTATGAACTAATAGGAACATGAATAATTTTAGGTAGATATAAACACTAATGAATATCTTTTGTGTTATTTAAAAATCATCCACCCCTTCATGAAAATAAGATTTTCTGTTTCCTTGTTTCACAAAAAGGGCTTCCCGGGTTTAGTTTCAGACACTATCTCCTATTGTTATATTGACAACTAAGTTCTAACTATCTGTACCTGCTTCAACTTCTCTTCTCCCTGTCCCCAAGAAAAATTCTCCTCTTCCTCTCCTCTTCACTCCCTATACCCATCTAACTTATTTTTTTCCATTTTTCAGCCTGGTATCTGCTGGATCTTTGTCTTATTAATTTGAATATGACACCATTAGTAGAATTTATAAATTTATGTCTACAACATGGCTTTTGCTAGTCAGTCTGCAACATTTTCTTTCAACCACAAAGCCATTTGACTACTTAAACTTCAACATAAAGAAAATTATCTTTACACCCAAATCCAGACTTATCTTACTAATATGCCCATTCTTCCTATCAAAACCAGATCCTACAAGTAATACTCAATTATTGGTTCAGTCCTTCAATTTCAATATCCAAAATGAATATTAACTATATTTTCTGTTAAAATCCACAGAATTTATCTTATTCTGTTTTATTGTGGTTAATGAAAAGTATGAATCTAAGTGAGAAACATCTGGAAAGGAATCACTATTAAACTGAAGGAATTATATTACTTTTACCTGCAGCCTCTTATCTACTATACTGGATTATTTCTCCAAGTATTTAAACTTGCTATAGCATAAAGGTATCTGTTGACTTCATAAAAACGACAAAAAGATGGAGGCAAGGAGAGAACATTTGTTTAAAATGTTTGCTTCATTCCTATCTCAAAATGCTACCTCCTTCCCAAATACTTTAAACTCTCAGAGGTAGACATTCTTGAAAAATTGCCTGCACTTGCTGTCTCCCCTTCACTTCTCATTCCTTTTTAAACCAGATCACTCTGGCTTCTGAACCTAGCATTTGATACAATGCTTTGGCAAGTATCTCCAGTTAACATGCATTCTTTTCCAATTCAGTGAAGATTTAAATCCTCAATTTAGTAGATCTCACAGATTACCACTCCTTTCCCCTGATTTTCTTGACCTACCCTCTTTCTGTTTGTTATTTTCCTCTATTTATTTATTTATTTTAAGATTTATTTTTTTATTTATACTTATAAGCTGGGGTACAGGCCAGAGGCATGGGGGGGGGGCGAGAGGGTTCACCAGAGAGAGAGCGGGTAGCAGAACAGGCAGATCAGAAATACACTGCTGAGGGGAGCAGCGGGCGAGGCAGGAGAGGTCTGCCTCACCATGTGGGATTCTCCCCAGCTGGGCGTCGAACTTGAGTCGCCGCTGCCAACAGCTCCACAGAGCAGCGCTCAACCGCTGTGCCACCGGGGAAGCCCTCCTCTATTTATTTTTATGCATTGTCTTCTTTGAAGCTCTCCGTATCTTCAAGACTTCCACTAAATCCACCTTTATTCTCCTCTCGTATCTTCACCTTAGGGAATCTCACATGGGACCATGATTTAAACGTCATTTATATACTGATGACTCATACATTTCTATATCAAGCCCAAATCTTTCCTCTTATCAACTTGATATATTCACGGACTGGCTCACAGGCATCTCAAAATTAACATATCCAAAACTGAACTATCAAACCTGCCATTCTTCTAGTTTTTAACATCCCTATATAAATGATACCCACTTCCACTAAGTTATTAAAACTTGCAACTTAGGAATCACTTCTAATAGCGCTCCCACTTTCAGCCTGTCTACACCCTAAAAATATCTTGACTCCATCGTCTGCTATCATCATTATACCTTCTTAGGTCATACCACTATAATCCCCTTATCAGTATTAGAAAAATACTGATGGTTTTCCTGCCACCAAATTAACCAATCACAATATTTTTTCATAGACAATTCAAATGATACAGAATTATGATCATATCATTCCGGGTATGAAATCATCAAATGACTCTTGTTATATTTAAAAGAAATACAAACTCCTTAATATGGTCCTCAGACCCTGCATAATATGAACTATGAGTATTTCTTCAAGAGACATTTGTTGACTTTCTCCTTAACACTTACATGCATTGGCTTTATTTCATGTCCTAAATGTGTCAAGATCTTTTCAGTTTCGAGACACGTTTATCTACTTAAAGGAAATTTTATTCTCTATTTTTAACTGGTTAGATTCTAGTCATTCAACAGTCCTCAGCTTAAATATAAATATTCCTCAGGAATGTCAAGATATCACTCCAGATATATAATACCAAAAGAGAAATTTTTTAAAGGTTATTCTATTTCACAGTACTATGACTTTTCCTCCTTTTACTTATCAAAAATTATATTTAGATGTCCATTTTGTAGTTCAATAGTTTACTATCTTTCTTCTTCTAAACTGAACTCCTTTCTGGATCACTCATACTGCATTCCAAACACCAAGTACACTGCTGGACATATATGTCCAATAAATGTATAAATACATAAACTGCTAGAATTAAACATGCATTTACACTTTATCCTCAAATGTTGGTGACATTTACCAATAACAAAAGTTCATAAACTGTGGGGGAAAAATAGAAAAAAATCTATGAACAATATTGTTAAGATATATGATCCAAATATTCAAGGAATATCAATGATCTAAACGCTTTAATAAACATGTCAAAATGTAAACAAAGAGTGTATATTATTTATATTGCCAAAGCCAGAATGGAAGGTTGATAAATACATACTTCAGAAAGTTTAAGTTCGGTGATTTTGAAACTAGAGATATATAGACACACATGATTGGAATTCAAGAAGCAAGCTATGATCACTATGAGACACTGCCTAACATACAAGGCATGTAGGCAC
Source organism: Scalopus aquaticus (assembly GCA_004024925.1). Taxonomy (NCBI): domain Eukaryota; kingdom Metazoa; phylum Chordata; class Mammalia; order Eulipotyphla; family Talpidae; genus Scalopus; species Scalopus aquaticus. The sequence goes on along the minus strand of PVIJ01007131.1, from coordinate 54,141 downwards.
TTTTTTAAAAGCTGGATTTTTTCTAAAAAAATTTTAGTGGAAACAAACTTTTTAGCAGAGGTGACGAGATTAGAATCAACATTACCTAAATGATGGGAGACAGCAGTGTAAAATGTTACAGCTTAGAAGAAAATAATCTTTTAGCAGAGCTAGTGAAAACTGAATGCAGTTCAGTAAAGTGAATCTTAATTTATAAATTCAGTCAGAAATTATTAACCTAAGGTCCATCTGTTGGGTCCTAATCCCTGAAATTGTGCGAAAAGTTTGTATTTATTTACATACATGCCTTTTCCTTGGGAGAACAGAATTTCAGCTTTTATTAAATTCTCCACAGAAGTTGCTGACCTAAAAATAGGTCAGTAACAACCATACCACCGAAATCCAGCCTAATCTGAGATTTAATTAAATTGGCTTTCATGAATAATTTCAATATGCTCAGCTTATCTCATTAGACCTATCATTTATTCCCATGTATTGATATTTTTTCCTTAATTTTTAAAATTCCTTTTTCTTTTCCTTATTTTCTTTTAGGAGACATTACCTGTCTTTGTTATTATACCCATACACATTGAATATTCTGAATCTTTGATCTAAAATGAGGATAGACTGAAGGAGACTATATCACTATTTACAAAATCATACAAAAAATATAAAGGGGAAATAAAGACCTACTCATACAAATTTCAAGGACTATTATTATCAGTACCCCAGAGACAAAGTGAGCTGAAATGAAAAGAATTTCAACTTTTTGTTCTTCAATGTGGTAATACATTCCTGAATCTAATGAGCTATACATATATAAAATACATATTATATATATTATAATATATAACATATATTATAAAATTATATAATATATAATATTATATATATTATATAATATATATTCAGAGATTAGAAAGCAGAGTTATATCACTATGAAAAATGATGATACAATTTTTATTTGAAGAATAAAACATGATGTCCATTTAACATATGATTAGCACTTTTAAATGCATAAATATTCTATAAGCTATACACATATATTATAGCTAAAGCAGAATAATACAGTGCTTCAGGTATTGAACTCCAGGGTAATGCAGATCTAGGTGTGAATCTTAGGTTTCTGTGATTTCATGACTCCATGAAATACTTAGCCTAAGCCACACAGTGTTATGAGGTTTGTATGAAAACATAATAGCCAACAAATATTATGTAATATGATTAGATTTCACACATTAAAGAATGCATTATATATGTAACAATATATACTAAATAATCTTATATTTAATTATATATCAATGTGATACACAGATTTAACTTTTTGATTCTAAGTGCTACTTTGACACTCAAAAATCCAGGAGCAAGGTCTGTCCTATATGCCAACATATTATATTTACTGAATAATATCATCCATCAGTGCTAGACACAAGAAAGAAATGTTCATTGATAAGGCATTATCCCTCACCTTTGACAGTTTTTTGGGGAATGATCTTTTCGTTATTAATTCTGTTTTTAGAAACTACATGACATAGCTTCTCAATGATGTAATTGGAAACTTAGTAAAACTGCTAATATACTTACTCACTGTTAAAAAAAATACCCTTACTATTGTTTTAGTAGAAAATAATCAAATTAGTAGTACAGAACTGTAGGAAGCAAATAAGGCTATTGTTGCAGAGGATATTGTAAAGTCCTATTTCAGCGCTACATATGCTCCCTTAGTACAACACCATCTACTAGTTACTGTTGTCTCTAAGGGAATGTGGAATCCTCGGTGATCAGGGTTCAGGACAAAGTGGAGGTCTCACTAGTTCAGAGATTATTGGTCTCAAGCTCTTCTTCTGGTGAGGAAAATGAGCTACACTAAATAAGGTGAGTACTCTGCCTTATAGAGAGACCATCTAATGAGATATTTATAAACAACTCATCATAAAAATGGGTATAAAAATGATAGACAAAATAAACAGGCTAGTAAGGGGACAGCAATGAAAAGACTCAGATAAATGCAAACTGAAGAGCAGGGTATGGGATGAGAAAGACAAAGACATGAATGGCATTTCTACAAATATGTCAGGAGGTAGAGTAGTAAGCAAGACACGGTGTGGGCTAGGTAGTCAAAAGGTCAATTACACAAGGACCACAGATGCACTATCAAGAGGCTTACACTGCAACTCTGTACTTAATGAGCTCATAGTTAATGATTAACAGAGGCTTTTACTTAGGAAAGTGAAATTTTTAGTGTAAATATTTAATTATCTCTCTGGTAGCCCTGTAGAGAAGGGATTTGATGGAGACAATACTGGAGAAAAGGATAATAGAAAATTATTGAAGTTATCAAGGGAAGAGATAATAAAGTTCTATAACTGGTCATATTGTGAGCAAAGAAATTTGATAAATAAATCCTGATGGCTGATATTGCATGGGGAAGTAGCCCCTGTTTTCTTAACCTTATATTTATACCTTAACTTCAACATCTCCTTTATCTTAGCCCCCAAAATAAGTGAAACTAAATATAGGGTGCTTAGAAGGTTAAAGTCTGCACCTGAGTAAGAATACTGACTTACAACCACAACTTTCACTCTAAAGAAAAAATCATATAGATGCTTACAAAGCCAACTTTACCTTACAGAATATAAACAGTAGCCATTACAATAGTAAATGTCTCAAATTATATAAAGCAGCACTTATAAATAAAATACAAAATAAAGATACAAAAGATAATACTGAGAGAAATATAAATGAAGAAAATTAAAGAACTGGATTTTTTTCTGAGACAAACCTTGAAAATATTCCAAAAATTTAAAATAATCTATAGATTTTTCAGGCAGGAAAGGGGAAAAGGAAATTAAGTCACTTGATTATTATTCCTCGCGAGAGTGACTGATAAATTAGAAGCATAAATTAAAAGCTACATGGCAGTTATCCGGCTTAACTCTTTTATCTGGCAATAGCAGCAACAACAAAAATATGAAGAAAAGAGCAGCTCATAGACCAGCAAAGCATCATGGTCATAAGTGTTGTGTGAATCAGAGGTCATTCCGTTAACAAATAAAATACACATTTTGGAAACTAGGCAAATACAATTCCAATAAAATAAATTTATAGGGGCCTCCCCGGTGGCGCAGCGGTTGAGCGCTGCGCTGTGGCGCTGTCGACAGCGGAGACGCGAGTTCGACACCCGGCCGGGGAGAATCCCACATGGTGCGGCAGACCTCTCCTGCCTTGCCCGCTGCTCCCCTCAGCAGTGTACTTCTGATCTGCCTGTTCTGCTCCCCACTCTGTCTCTGGTGGACCCTCTCACCACCCCACGCCTCTGGCCTGTACCCCAGCTTGTATGTATAAATAAAATAAAAAAAAAAATCTTAAAAAAATGTATAATGTCTATATGTAATTCTAAATTGTCTAGTCATCTCAAAGAAGTAAACAGAAAAAGGTGAATTAATTTTATTACATTTTATGTCACTCAAAATATCCAAATAATTAACATTTCAACATGCAATCCACTAAAAGTTATAAAAATACTTTGTACTCTTTTTTTCTACTATGTACATGCATGTGCTTTATGCTTATAGTACAACCCCAGTTTAGACTAACAACATTTAAAGAGTCCAATAGCCTTGAGGACTAGTGGCTACTATCTTAGAGAGTACAAGTGTAGAGCATAAGAAAACTGTTCTTTTTATAAGAAAAAAAATAATTCTTCTTTAGACAAAGGTGTGAGAATACTTTTATTTTGGTAACTTATTTAATAAGTATTTAGTTATTTTATTTACTGATTTAGTAAGTATTGTTAAGCCCTTAATGTATTTAAAGCCCTGCATCAAGGGAAACATCAGGTGATTTAAAAGGGATCCTTTTGCCTGACAATTATGGATTATCTCCCATCCAGCCATCCATGCATTCACTATTCAGTCATTCAATTAGCACACATGGAACATATATTAGCATCAGGTTAGTTTCCAGAGTGAGAATATCATCCAAAGAAAAAATTACCATGTGGTATAACAAATACTAAAAGAGAAAGAGCAAGGCACTAACAGCCTATGAAAGGGGAGAACTGACGGAAGAATAGTGTACCAACATGAGCAAAGACATGGATCACAAAATAATCTGATACATCTGAGACTATTCATAGTTTCATGTGATTGGATAGTAGGGTTCTCAATGGGGAAGCAGCAATAAAATGTAGGTAGAAATAAAGATGGTGACTAAGCCATTAAATGACTTTAGACCTTATTCAGGACTTTTAACTATGTATTATGGATCTAGGGAACTGTAAAATTCCATAAACATATCAGTTTAGAAATTTAACTTTGGCAACTCTGTGGAAATTGGATTTCAGTGAGATTAAAACTGGTAAACTAGACATGTTCAATTATTGTAACTGGGTTTTTTTTTTTTTTTTTTTTTTTAAAGAAAACATAGCAAAGTCCTCTCACGATTCAGGAGCTTTTAGGGAAAAAAAAAGAAAATCAAGTCAAGAATTCAAGTTATCATGCATTAAATTGCATTAACTTACTTAGTCAATGAATTATTTATTTTGTGCCTCCACATATAAGACATTTTTTCCAGGGTGAAAACTGGTAATAGTAAGAGAGACAAAATCTTATATTTCATGGGGAGCAAATTTTGATTAAATCAATATACAATTTAAAAAAATATAAACTCCATGAAACAATTAAGTGGAGTAAAACACTAAGGGAGAAAATGAAATGTGATACCATGGTTATATTCACTAGAGAAGGGCTATCTAAGGTAATTAGTGTTGGAACATAATCAACAGGAGTCAGACAGTTAGGAGGAAAGTGCCTCACAAGATAGAAAAGGAGATTGTCTAGAGATTATGAGCTTAAACACCCAAGGAACAGAATTATGGTCTGTGTGTATGAATCAAGATCTGCTTGTAGGACTGTGATACTGTAAGTGTGGTCAAAGAGGTGGGAAAATGCTCTACTAGAGGTGATCTAGTAGGTAATTTAGGATTTAGTATTTTATTAATGCAATCAGAATCTATTTGAAAGACTACTGAGGCAAATGACAGCATCATATTTAGTTTTTATGAAGTCACTTTTTGCTACTCCATAAATAATGGATTAGAGATAGCAACAATGGAAATGGGAGATTTCAGTGATGTAGGGCAACAGCCATGGGATTAGAGAGAAGTGATTTGATTCAGAAAACATTATAGAGCTAGATGAATAAATGCTTCCAGTAGCTAAAATTTAAGGTGGTTATGAATGAAAAAGAAGGAAAGACTCCTGGAGTTTTCCCCAAAGCACTAGGTGGAAGGTGTTGTCACTCATTCATGCAAGGAAGACTAGAGGAGGAACAAATGAATGAGGTCCCCTGGGAATCAGGAGTTAGTGTGAGCCTCCAGGCATCTGGTGTGAATGTTTTTGAAAGGAATTACAGGTCTAGGAGAAAGTATTTTTAGTGAAAGGAAAACTGCCATTAAAAATATATGGAGAGAAAATATGACATAAGACATAGCATAGAAAAGACAATTAGTTACAATTGGTGATGCCAATCCTGATAACTTGACAGTAAGGCTTTCAACCTTGACAAATTGAGAGCTTCCTATTGCAGAATATTAATAAGTTATTAATCATCCAGATGTTTAACATGAAAACAGAATTGGAAGCAAACAAGTAGGAATATAAAACATCCACATTTATTCCCCTATCATCTTTTGCCAGGTTTGCTCAAGGCAAAAATGGCTCAGTGGTTAGGAGTACTCATGATGAATTTCATTATGTTGTAGCTCCCTGCCCCCAACTGGGTAAGTTAAGTTCTGGGATACTTCTGTGTGATACAGCCCTTAGGAACAAAAGCCCATGTTACAAATTTTAAGATAAACATATTTTCACTAGCTGGTATGCAAATAAGATCAGTGTCTTTCATTCCTCATTTCACTGACTCAATCAGAATCATCTAAATTACATATTAAGAAACCTTATTTTATTTTTCTTCCCTAGATCTCTTACAGCAAACCATCTAATGTTAGGCTCCAATTTCTGTAATTTTATTAATCTCCCTGGGTATATCTGAAGCACAGTTAGATTGAAACCACTGATAGTGAACTCAGTGGTCAATTGGGGTATCTTGACATGCTAAGGGATATGGTCTTACCCTATTTCTAATGTCAAGAGACTAAACTCTAAATAGGAACAAAATGTGTGTGTGTGTGTGTGCGTGTGTGTGCGTGTGCGTGTGTGTGTGTGTTGTATAAAATAAAATGTCCTGTGTGGATAGAATTATGGGAAGATTAGTAAGAATTTCAGTTATAAAATCTTCATAATGATGAAAACTTAGACCTTGGAATTGGCCACCAGGTAGTCAGAAAAACTCCCACATTTTCTCAAACTAATACTCTATTTCTTTACTGTAGGCTTTAAGTTCTCTGGGCCCTTGGGGCCACGGAAAAAGGATACTGATTGTCATGATGCTAATCTGTGAAAAATCCACTTGACGGATTTGTATTTAAAAAATATCCTATATCCATTCATGTTTAAACTAATCCAAAAGCAAAAATGTGTTCTCAAGGCCATTCAGAGAAGTAGTGTTCTCTACAAAGAGATCTTTAACCAGGGAATATAGGACACAAACTATAGGCAACTACGATACATAAATTCTTCAAAATTTAGAACAAATATTACCTTTTGAGGTTTTTCTGATGACCATGATCTACACTCCTGCCCACGAAAGGCAATGTTTTCATTTTCTCAACTATCAATGTTCCATTCACACTTTAGATATGTCTTAATTATTCTCTGTTTATAGATATCTGTCTTCTCTGCTACATAGGAAGTCACTTCTCCTGCAACTTGACATATAGTAGGTTTTTCATATAAGTATTTTGGATTGCATAAATCTAAGGGTAAGCAGCATAAACCATGTAAATGCCATAAAGTTACTTTTATCATGGCAGCTTAGCTGTGAAAAATGTGATTGTCAAGAGACAAATTGTGAACAGCAATAATAAAGTTAGGAGAACCCTCTCAGAGTCTTTGGGTTGTCAAAGACAAATCACAGTGGACACCAGTACCCATCAATAAGAGTCACTTCAACTGAACAAGAACTTAAGTGAATGGAAAGCACTGCCAGACAAATCAATCTTTTTGGACGTAACTGCTCAACTAGATGCCAACTCTATACATGAAAGGCGAAGAATTCTCAAGTACTCATGCTTACAGCAAAACACATTTAGAATTGATGTTTACCATTAACAGAATGCAAATGAAAATAAAGGAAGCCTGTGAAAGGAATAGATAACAACGGATGCTTTTTTTTAAAACACAGTCTGACATAAATTTTTAAGACCTAAGATTTTCATTGCATCTGGATGGTGTTTAAGTGGTAAAAATATTTAATCCCATTTGGAAAAGTTTTATCTGAGGGGCCCAGTCCCATTTCACACTAAATGAAGTTAAGAGGGTGATGGAACACATGTGTGCCATGATCACTAACATCTTCATGTCATGATTGCTAATAGGTGTGGGACAGCTCTCAATGCCATGCTTCACAAAGCAGGTAACAGATGCGTTGCTCTCAGGGCTTCCTTCCTAAATTGAATTTCTGTCAAGATAGTAACAGCAACAAATCAGACAAAGCTTCTATGACATGCCAGGATTTCAAAGTGTACCTACAGAGAATTATTCTCCCACACTGTCATCAATATACATGCAAGACTTTTTATTGTCTTTATTAACTACCAACATTATAATTTCATCACTGCACAGTCATTCAGATTACTTTATTAATACCTATGACAATTCTTCCTAGAGTGACCATAATTCCTTCAGTTAACCAGCTGAATATGAGAAAAACTCTCAGGGACTAATACAAAGCATATTATTCATACATATACTACTTAACATGACTAAACACACACACACACACACACACATAAATTATCTCAAATTTAAGAACTAGTAATGTTTCCAAATGCCTATTTTTAAGCTACATTTAATTGTTGTAATTTTGGGTTGCATTTCCTTAGAAAAACAAAATTATATAGAATGATGAATTTTCCAGGCTAGCTCCTAATGCCTTGTTAGCTCACAATAGTAGCTAAAAAGATCAGAAGTAGCATCACACTTTAGCCAAATTTTGTAGCAGAATTTCCATGGATAAAAGTGTCTAAAAGTAGTATAGTTGCATTCCCTTCAGTCCTCCAGGCATACACTTATCAGACCACCATTTATATCTTTGGTTTTATCTTTTCCTCATGTATCATCCCCAAGCTCATGTTTACAATCAAGAGAGCTTTTAATTACAAGTAAAGGAAATAAGAAAAAGTATGCTTCCTGCATAACTTTATATAAGCAGCAATACTTAGAGAATTGACTTTAATACGTGAAGGCATCTAATTCTATGTTCACTGCTCAACATATGATTCCTAAAATAAAAAACTCAAGGGATAACAATTTATAGAATTTAATACCATAATATTTAAATTTCTTGGAGCTAGTCCCTTTACTGTGCCTTGAAAAAAGATAAAACTTGCTTGCTATGTGAAAATAATTTAAGTACGATGAAGACATGATTTCTGAAGGTTCTATATAGAATATGGCAAAACTGCACACATTTCTGTATTTTGTACTATAATTATAAGATCAAGGACATAATATATGTCTGAATAATTTATTATGCTCTCAGTTCAAGCCTTGATTATTACAAGTCTTAGAAAATTCATGACAGAGTTCTGATAAGAGATTTTTTTACCTTAGGGTCACAAATGTCTGTCTTTGGCATTCAAAAGAGACGTATTTCAAAGCAGGTTTAAAAAAAATTTGCTGTCTCTGCACTTTAATAGCATTATAATCCCTAATTTTATAGACCTTAATAAAATTTTTGACAAATTACATGAGTAATTATTTTTGCATTAATAAAAATATCTAATATATACATAAGCAAAAATCACTCCATTCAGATATATCTTGTTTTGCTAAATATCTATGAAGCGCTTTAACTAATAACTACCTTAACTTAGAACCAAATTGCCTAGAAATAAAGTGTAATTAATGAAAACATTAATTGGTGATAATGCATAAACTGTTGAGGAAGAAAAGTAACTAAATGTCCAGGTTCCTGAAGCTTAATGTACCCACTCTGCGCTTGTATTTGATTATTGAGAAAACATAATATGATTTAAAATCTCTAAAATCAAGGCTGAGTTTTACTTCAAGTATTACTAAGCATAGAACAATCATTTGTGAATGCATTTTATTCTAGTTCTTATGGTAAAGACATTTTTTTTCATTAATCCTATAGTAGGTATATAATATCTCTTTAACAGTAAAAAAGTAAAATTTATATATAGCACACATTTAAGAGAGATATTAATGGCAGGAAAGAATCAGTTTTACAAACTTAACAGGATTATTATTTTTTTAATAAAATCAATGCAGATATACAGTTAAAACAAATGTAGAACTTATAGGGTCTCCCTGGTGGCGCAACGGATTAAGCGCAGCACCATGAAGCTATCCAGAGCCATTGCAGCATGAATTCGATACTGGCCAGCGTGATTCCCACATGGCGCTGCAGACCTCTTCTGCACAGCCCACTGCTCCCCTCAACAGTGTACTTCAGTCGATCTGCCTGTTCTGCTCCCCACTCTGTCTCTGGTGAATCCTCTCATCCCCCTACACCTCTGGCCTACACCCCAGCTTGTACGCACAAATAAATCTTTAAAAAAAAAACAGAACTTATAAATAAATTCACAATCTTCAGATTAAATTTTGCATCCTGATTTCCAACTCTTCAGTCACATTCTGTTGGAAATCTTTCTGTTGTTATTTATCCATAGCTGCAAATAACAACTACTGCTTTTTAATGTCAACATATATACTCATTTTATTTAACATTAAACATTGAAATGTTGATATTGAAATTAACAATTGAAATTGATTAATAGTCAATTTATATCATATTCCTGTTCCAAATGAAGTCATAATAGCATGGTCAATGTGTTTGCATATATGTAAATGTTGTATTTAAATTTATTTCTTGTTATATCAAACACAGATAATATATTTTTATTTTCCTGTATTTAAAATTAGCATTTTTACTCTGCAATCCTTTAACTTTCTCCCTCCCCATTTCTAATTTGTTACTATGTCATTTTACTTTATATTTTTTCAAGGCTAATACATTTATAGTCTACTAGGTAATATTAGCTGAAAAGGTCATATGCTTACAACTCCAAGTCTTATTCTATAAAAGTGAAGGAAATTACAATTTATTTCAGTCCCTTCCCCATCCCAATATCCTGTTCCGAGGGGATAGTTTGGATGCTTAAAGGGGAAACACCTTGTTATATTCATAACATATTGAAAAATTAATCATATAACATGAAGTATTGAGGGAATTTATCCTGAGGAAGATATTGAAGATTGAAGTTACTAAGATCATCTTCAAATTTCTAAAAGGATTTCATGTGTAAATAGAATTTCTATATGGCAACAAAGGAATGAGTTCTGCCATGGAATGATTCATGTTTTCATGTAAGAAATAGAAAATACCAGAACTAATCAAACTTAGAACTCATGGGACTGAAACACAGGCTAAATAATCACGTAGCAAATATACTGACAAAAAGCATTCAACAAAAATTTAATAATATGTTGATTTTTTAAAGAGAACTTAATTATTTTATTTTAAAGATTTACTTATTTTTGCATACAAGCTGGGGTGCAGGCTAGAGGTGTGGGGCAGTGAGAGGGTTTACCAGAGACAGAGTGGGGAGCAGAACAGGCAGATCTACTGAAAGGCACTGCTGAGGGGAGCAGCAGGCGAGGCAGGAGAGGTCTGCTGCACTATGTGGGATTCTCCCTCGCTGGGCATACGAACTGGCATCACAGCCACCACCAGCTCCACAGCGCTGCACTAACCCGTTGCGCCACCAGGGAGGCCCAAGAACTTAATTATTTCAAATTGGAATACACAGAGTATCAGAAGAACAACTTTTATTTTGAAAGTCTACATCTATAATTTCAGAGTTACTATTTAAACATGATTTTACTGATCATTATCACCAAATTTATATAATTAAAATAAGCTTACCAACTATAAATTGTAGTAGCTTCATATTAGTGTCAACATTATTTTCAAATGCATTGATCATGATGTTGATTTTATCAATGACTTTAAACTGGATAGAAAGTGGGCTTTTACTGTAGACTGCATTTTTTTAAAATTTCTTTATCAATTCACTTCAATGAATTGAAACATCATCAATGGATTGAAAAAAAAAGAACTACGATAAAGGTTTATAATTCAAGAATGAATTCATTCTGTCCTGAAGTAGCTTGAGGGTTTCATGCTATTTAATCAAGATCCCAGGCTACATGGCCTGAAGCATGAGAAGTATTTGAAAGGTTCAGAGCTCTTGGGTTCAGAGTTCACATATGGTTCAATCTGAATTCTCATAACATCATTAGAGATATTTTTTTTTCTGAGTGTCACATCTTTTCTAAGACTGATATTTCTCTCTTTATATCAGAAGTAACTGAAACACGATCTTCCTGGTGGCGCAACGGGTTAAGTCGCAGCACTATGAAGCTATCATCAGCCACTGCAGCACGAGTTCCATCCCTGGCCAGGGAGCTTCCTATATGGAGCAGCAGACCTCTCCTATCTCACCCGCTGCTCACCTCAGCAGTGTACTTCAATACATCTGCCTGTTTAGCTCCCTACTCTGTCTTTGGTGAATCCTCTTACCCCCCACACCCACCTCTGGCCTGCACCCCAGTTCTTGTATCCTTAAATAAATAAACCTTTTAAAAAAAGAAGTAACTGAAACAGTACTAAGCATTACAATTTTATATCCTAATGTCAAGAAAAAAGACTATATTTCCTTATAGCTCTCAAAGGAAAGAGGAAGTTTCATACTCAGAAAATGCCAGCAAATATTTGCAATGTTCTTTAACTTCAAACTGACTCACAAGTCAGCTCTGATAAAATTGGTGTGGGCAGGAGAAAAGAATTCACAGATTCAGCTTCTAGACTGATTGGGTCAGTGCAACCCACATCGTAGATTTGTGAATAGGAAAGATACATTTATCAGAGAGAAGCTGGGATTCTGGGATTCTGTTACCATGGCGGGAGCTATGGGAAATAAAAAGGATGATGTCTAGTGACAAAATCAGTTCACTGCAAGAGATAATTTGTGCATGGTTGGTTTGCACATATTGCTGTTCACTGGTTTAAAATGTTAGACAAAGAAATTCATTTAAGCCCCGCAGCTGCAACTTTTTCTAAATTTGAAGGGGTTTGTGTGTACTACTCAGAAGAAGCTATGAGCTATATCCTTTATATGGGAGCAAGGTCTTGAGCAATAAACTAGGTTAAAAAAAAAATCTTTGTCCGACTTAAGTGTTAGAACTCTGAGAAACACTAGGAGTAGAGACAATTAGGATGGTATGATTAAATGTGAATTGAACGTAAAGTATTTTATATAAAGAATCTGATATGAGCAGCAGGCTTTTAAAAAAAAAATAAAAGATTTATTTATTTGTGCATACAAGGCCTGGGATGTAGGCCAGAGGTGTGTGTGTGGGGGGAGGGTTTGTGTGAAAGAATTCACCAGAGATAGAGTAGGGAGCTGAACAGGCGGATATACTGAAATACACTGCTGAGGGGAGCAGTGGGTGAGACAGGAGAGGTCTGCTGCACCATATGGGTTAGCACACTGGCTGGGGATTGAACTCGTGTTGTAAGGCTGCCGATGGCTTCATAATGCTGAGACATAACCCCTTTATCACTAGGGAGGCCCAGCAGCAGGCTTTTAAACTTAGGAGAATTATGGTTTCTTAGGCATTTAATGTTTCACCTGATTGAGTACATTTAATAATACAGATTATTTAATTATGTCTGAAGGAAAGATCCCTGAAGAAAAAATGGCTGTATTCTCCCATGGTGAGGTTTTAGGAGAAAATGGGAACCAGTTTCCAAAATCATTCAAAATTGAAATGATGAGACCAGCAAGAGGGTATTGTACTGGTCAAATCTGGTCACTAAATGTAAAGGTTAAAAGAAAATTCCCAAGTAAGAACATTTCTGTTTCCTAGAGAGAGTAGTCTACAGAAAAGGATTTATTTATAAGCGAATATGGCTGAAGATCAGTGCAGTTGAGGTGGGCAGAAGAACAGAGCAGTGGTTAAGAATGTGGCTCTGCCAAATTATGGAAACAACCTATGTGTGCTCAAGGGCACATGAGTGTATTAGAAAATGTGGTATATATACAAAATGGAATACTATGAAGCTATAAAAACAGATGAACTCTCGACATTTGAGACAATATGAATGGCACTGGAGGGGTTAATGTTAAGTGAAATATAGGTCAGAAGGAGAAAGACAAATACTGGATGGTTTTACTTATACATGGAATATAGAGAAACAAAGCAAGGACCAGACAAAACCAAACTGATAACACACTCTAGAAATATGACGGTAGAATTGAGAAAGAGGGGGCCTCCCTGGTGGCGCAGTGGTTGAGCGCTGCGCTGTGGAGCTGTCGGCAGCAGCGACGCGAGTTCGACGCCCAGCCAGGGAGAATCCCACATGGTGCAGCAGACCTCTCCTGCCTCACCCGCTGCTCCCCTCAGCAGTGTACTTCTGATCTGCCTGTTCTGCTCCCCACTCTGTCTCTGGTGAACCCTCTCGCCGCCCCACACCTCTGGCCTGTACCCCAGCTTGTATGTATAAATAAATAAATCTTTAAAAAAAAAAAAAGAATTGAGAAAGAGAGGGAAAAACAAAGATGAGATAGAGCAAAATGGACTATCGTTGGCTCAGGATGCCTTGCTGGAGCATGCTGTGAGGTGACATGCATATGAAGAAGTATGATCCAATGCTTCTGAATCACACAGTGCTGTGAACTATTGTTACCATAATAGGAAATTAAAAAAAAAAGAATTTGGCTTTGGAGTGGAGACAAATGGTAAAATAGTGAAAATCCTGACTGCATCATTTATAAATTATATGAATTTAGGGCAGATTGGTTATTATTTTTGACTATAGGTCTTTATAAGTAAAATGGTGATATTCTTTCCAGTTCATTGTATTGTGATAAGATCACACCCACTGAAGAGTATCTGACATCCACGGGGCTTTTAATAAATCTTAGCTAATGAATAGTACTGGGAAAAACCTTAAAAGTTCTATACTGAGTAGAATACAGTTGTGCTCTGTAAAAGCAGTAGAAACCTTTGGGGGAAACTACTATAGAGCACATTTTTGTATTTTAGCTTAGGGTGCACTATCCAGCTCAAATAGACCCAACCAATTCACCATCACGAAATGACTTTGCTCTAAGGGGCTAGATAAACCTCAACTTCTCTTTTGGTGTATATATTATTTCTTAGCTAAATTTTGACCCCTTTCCAACTTTCTTTTTTGCTTTTCTTCCCAACTCCACTTTTTTTCACAGTATGTTTATGATATGGATAAAATTTGGCTCAGTCTCTCATTTAAGACCTACAGGTCAATATTTACACTGAATAGTGTTCTATAACACTGGTCAATAGTGAGATCATTACTGATTTAACAAGGTGCTAATCTAGAGTATCTTGGTGTGCTGAACATGAATATAACCCTGAAAATTTTTTATTAGCTCTCATTTTGAAGATATTTCATATAATTCATTTTATGTGTTTCATCGTGCAAATTTATTCAGTCGGACTGCAACAACATCCCAAATCAGCCTAGAATGATGTACTATTGCATTGCATTGCATAATACATCATGCACACATCATCCAGAGTTGATTGCATCATTTTCTGATGCAACGCAATACTACTGCCAGGCGGCTGCTGAAGTAAGCTGACGTCAGCAGTGCACTCGATAAAGCCCTGTCAGAAAGGTTGAGCATTGAAAATATTTTAGACTTTGTGCGAGACAGTTTAAGCTACTGTTCCATGGAAAAGTTATTATTTTATCCATTTAGGCACAATACGGAACAGTAATGTCTCAAAAGTGCGAAAGTGTGGACAATTTCCGCTCTACTTGTGGGGAAGTGACATTTGCAATCAGAAGAAAAGTATCACTTTTCTCAAGTTTGGAAGGCTTACTATCTTGACTTTGGATGCAAGGCTGGTAACCAAGACAAGCCTAGGGCCGCACATATATGTTGTACTACATGGACAACACAGCTTTCACAGTGGTTAAATGGCAAAAGACCATCACTGCCCTTTGCAGTCCCCATGGTGTGGAGAGAGCCAAGCAACCACAGAAAAGACTGTTCCTTCTGCTTGGTTCCTCCCCTTTCTCGCAGAATTATGAAGCAAAAGAAGTTGAGAATCGTCTATCCAAACAATCTGTCTGCATTGAGAGATCGGTTCAACAACTTGCTGCAGGGAATGCTTTTCGCCTAGTGTCTACAAACTTTCTTGGGAATGTTAGGGCAGAAAACTACAAGGAACTAGTAGAAGACATGCTGATGCAGTATCAGAAACTTGGCTGCAATATGTCTCTAAAGATCCACTTCCTTCATTCTCATCTGGATTTCTTCCCTGAAAACTGTGGTATGGTTAGTGATGAACAAGGTGAACGTTTTCATCAAGACATTGAATCAATGGTACAAAGATACCAGGGAAAATGGTCCACTATGATGCTGGCTGACTACTGCTGGACACTCCCCAGAGATGCTCCTTAACAGCTGTACAAGAGACAAGGGAAGAAATCTAAGAAGTAGTCTATGACTTGATTTTTTACAGGTATCAACCGTAGGCCTATTACTATTGGCATGTATTTCATGATGTAAACATCCATTTATTGCAGATTACAAAGAAACTAGAGCCAAAATTAGAATTTGACTGTCATATTCGTGTTGAGCACATACAAACTGATAGTAAATGACTAATTTTATTTCAGTAACATGACTTTTTAAAAATTTGTTGACTTGTGACTGGCATGCATTTCGTGATGTAAACATCAATTTTAGCAAATTACAAAAAAAAAAAAATAACTAGAGGGCCTCCCTGGTGGCGCAGCAGTTAAGTGCTGCGCTGTGGAGCTGTCGGCAGTGCGCGATGCGAGTTCGACGCCTGGCCGGGGAGAATCCCACATGGTGCAGAAGACCTCTCCTGCCTCACCCGCTGCTACCCTCAGCAGTGTATTTCTGACCTGCCTGTTCTGCTCCCCACTCTGTCTCTGGTGAACGCTCTCGCTGCCCCACACCTCTGGCCCACACCCCAGCTTGTATGTATAAATAAATAAATCTTTAAAAAAAAACAAAACTAGAGCCAAAAATAGAATTTGACTGTCATATTTGTATTGAACACATACAAATTGATATGAAATGACTAATTTTATTTCAGTGATATGACTTTTGTAAAAATTTGTTGATCAGTGTAATCAATAAAATACAGGGCAACCACTGTCAGTATATGATTAGCTTGTGACTAATCAAAACTGAACATTAGATTATTAATGTTATCTAACAAAGTCAGTCTCAAAGTTGGTTGTGTAGTAAAATCACCTGTGCAATTTATTTTAAAATGACACATGATAGTAATTACTCGATTCTAATCCAGTACAGCCTGGTCGTGTCTCGGGTATCTTGGATTTAAAAAACAAGATAGATGTCATGTGCAATCTAGAACTACTGATGTAAGAAGGAACCATCCGATAGTGATAAAAAATAATACCTATTAGTTGCTTACCGAGTACCAGTCACTATTCAAGGCAGTTTACACAATTTAACAGCCCTAAATAATCTAACCCTCATAGTTATCCCACAAGTCAGGCTGCTTGTATTATTCCTATTTCATAGATGAGGAAATTGAGGCAAAGGGAGGTTAAGTAACTTGCCCAAACAACATGGAAAGAGGTGGAACTGGGATATAAAGTCTGGCTCCAGGGTCATTTATTGCCTGCAAATATTAGAAGCAATGCACACATTTAATATTTGCTCCCAAGGATTAAGTGGAAATAAATTAGATGAGGAAAATTATCATTAGTTATTATCACTATGATAAAGGGAATTCTGTGAAGCATTACAGCAGGTGCTGCTTGGGACAGAGCAGGGTAGACCCTACCAAATTAGAACTGTGACAGGTCAAAGACAAGGACCTGGGAAAAATTAGGCTCCTGGAAGAAAGTTGGAGTGACAAAAAACTTCTAACATTCAAAGTAATATTTAGTTATGTCAAGGATCTTCAGGAATAACTGTCTGTTGCAGACCTAAGTAAGACTATCTTCTCTCACCCAAAGATAGCTACCCCAATTCTGGAGATGCGACTAAACAAACTTGAATGCTTCTCAGCCTGAGTACATTAATTCTATTGAGCAATAGTAAAAAATTAAGCAGTCTGATATATTGGCACCATCTAAGTTTGTAGGAGAGAAGGTAGGGTGAATAATATCACTATACACATATAGCTTACTCATCTGATTTTATAACAATTGTAAACTTTTACAGGTGTTTTTAAATTATTTGCTGTCACAGTTCTAAGACAGATATCTGTATTCTTATCCTGATCTGAAGTAACACATACTTACATACTTCTTTTGTTATGAAACACATGCACATACATTAATGATACAGAATTTTATCCAGATGTAATAATGCATGTGTAGTATTTATTCTTTAACTATTTGAATGTTTGTCAATACTTCTTTTACTCAAGAACTGGAAAGTATAGCCCATTAAAAGAGCTCAATCAGTTTCAAATTTCAATGTTGTAAATGTTAAAAAATAATGCAAAATTTTAAGTTATATGTTTCTAAAATACTGAAACCAGAATTTGGCAAGAAAGATATTTTAATGTGCTATTCAAACTATACCAAGCATTAAATACAACACAAAATAGGGCCTCCCTGGTGGCACAGCGGTTGAGCGCTACGCTGTGGAGCTGTCCGCAGTGCGCGATGAGAGTTTGATGCCCAGCCGGGGAGAATCCCACATGGCAAGGCAGACCT
The DNA here is from genome assembly GCA_004024925.1 of Scalopus aquaticus. Taxonomy (NCBI): domain Eukaryota; kingdom Metazoa; phylum Chordata; class Mammalia; order Eulipotyphla; family Talpidae; genus Scalopus; species Scalopus aquaticus. The sequence continues at coordinate 36,234 of PVIJ01007131.1, read as the reverse complement.
CTCCTGCCTCGCCCGCTGCTCCCCTCAGCAGTGTATTTCTGATCTACCTGTTCTGCTTCCCACTCTGTCTCTGGTGAACCCTCTCACTGCCCCACGCCTCTGGCCTGTACCACAGCTTGTATGAATAAATAAATCTTTAAAAAAAAATACAACACAAAATAAATTTTCTAGCTGTTGCTTAGAAAATTTCTGGTTTTCAAAGTTCAGCCTTTGGAGTCTTTAAAAAGTGTTTCTGCCAATTTTATGTATTTTACATAAAAATGGAAATTATTTATTAGAAACAGGTATAAAAATGGACTAAATTACTGGTTAAGAATATGCAAAAGCAAATTTTATAAAAATAAATGTATATTCACTTATACATACAGAAATGTGAAACAAGTACTTTTATTTCACATTGGTGCCAAGTATAAACAAATGTTACCACTATATAACTGGTGACAGGCAGATTAAACATTAAAAAACTTGTATCATTGGTGATTTAACTCAAATGATTATAAATGAACCCAAATAACTTGGCTAGCTTCATAGCCCATCTAGGTATCATAGCACATTCTAAAATCCATCAATCCAACATCTCTTCAAATTGAAAAGTGATTTAAATCTTTACCAAAAGCACTGCAATACATAACCCAGGGTGATTATATTCATATCACATGAGAAAATGTAATCTTTCTGCATTTGTCTTCCTATAGTTGGAGATTTTCAATCTACCCTATCACTCTCCTCTAAATCTCAACCAACAATGACACTTTCCTTGCTAGATCTATCTTTTCTCCTGAAAGAGTAGTTTTTGGTCTTTCAAATCTAAATAAATCCAAACTCCTTAATACTTTGCTCAGGACCAAAATAAATAAATAAATTAATTAATTAATGGTGCTATGAATGACCTATGGGATTGGGGGAGCGTGTATGAATATTTGTTATTGTTTTCATTGAATAGGTAAAAAAAGAATACTTTTTAGCCTATTGAAAAAATCTTACTAAAAGCAAGTATCCCTGTCTATTCTTCTAAACCTTTTCATATCTCCAATATTTTCCATTTATCAAATGGTTCCACAAAATCCTTGAGTCCAGAAAGTTTCAGTATATCAAAGATGGTAGATGTGCACCGTCTAATGATTGGAATTGCATCTACTGAGTATGTAAAACAGTCACCCCAAGAGATGTGTTGTAAATGTAAATATATCCCAGATTTCAAAGACTTAACCTAAAAATAGATGAAATACCTTAAATAACATGATATTAAGTATTGAAATTATCATGCTTGATACATTAATTTAAAATACATTAACATTTTCACCTTTTAAAAGTAACCCCAGAAAATATCAAATTATATATATATATACATAAAACTCTCATTTGAATTAGATTACTACTGGACAGCTCTTTATACTACTACTGCTTTCAGACTTTAGAGGTTACAATGCAAAACAAAAATACTTATGATATTTAAGTTAATGAGTAAAATAACAAATAGATTATTTCCTACATAGCAGATGGTTTTGAGACAAAGCTAAGCTGGACTTTTCCTCCTCTATATATTTTCAACATAGTGAGTTTCTATAAAAAGTACTTGCATATATCTAAAGAAAGCATTTTCATTTTTTGGATATGACATCAAAAGCACAAACAACAAAAGCAAAAATCAGCAAGTAAGACTACATCAAACTAAAAAGCTTCTGTACAGCAAAACAAAAACCCAAAAAACCCAAACATTTAACAAAACAAAAAGGCAACCTATTAAGTAGGAGAAAATACTTGCAAATAATGTATCTGGTAAGGGGTTATCATCCAAAATATGGAAAAATGCACATAACTCAAAAACAAGAAAAACCCCACCAACAATCAAATTAAAAACTGGGAAGAGGACTGGATACACTTTTTTTTTTCCAAAGAAGACCTACAAATGCCCAACAGGTATATGAAAAGATGCTCCACATGATTAATCATCAGGGAAAATCAAAACCATAGTAAGATATTATCTCATACCTGATGGAATGGTTATTGTCAAGATTTCTAGAGATAACAAGGATTGGTGAGGATATGGAGAAAAGAGAACACTGTATAGTGCTGGTGGGAATGTAAATGGGTAGAGCCACTGTGGAAAACGGTACAGAGGTTCCTCAAAAAATTAAAAACAGAACTACCACTACGAAAAAAAAAAAGAAAGAAAGAAAGCATTTTCTAGTCAATTTTAAAAATACAGCATTTTCCATCTGTGCTATAATCATACCTCGTTCTTTTTAACCCAGCATGTTAATCACATAGTGCTGAGTTTGAAGAAGAGCCACATACATATTTTCACATTTTAACTGTCTGAAGAGACATATTTTTTTTCAGTGGGCTATACAGAAAAGCTTAACTCTGACTCCAGTAACAATCGGTTGGGTCAACAGCTGTAATCACAGTAGACATCAAGTTTTTGAGCCTTGACTTGCCAAGCAAAGGGGATTGCTCTACATGAAGGAGGTAATTTCATGCTTGAATAGCCCTGCACTATTAAATCGGAAAATTGAGTTACAGTCCTCTCACATCATGGAACCTGCTGCAAACAAACCTGTCTCTCAGGAGTTTATGAGGAATTTCATTGAGAAAAATCACTGAAAAGACACACAAGAAGGAAACAAAATAATGCGTGTTCTATAATGGAACACTTCGGCTTAACTATCTTTTATTTTCATAATTATTTACAGTTTTGATAACCCCATGCACTTTATATATTAGAGTTAATAACAGAAAACTTCACAACAGTTAGAGGATAAAATGCAAATGCTTATATACTTTGTTCTTTTTTCTGTGAGGTAAAGTTATTTGTACCAATGTTGGTTGAACATTGCTTATCCCCGAAACATTCTCTTTTTCCCACACTCCTTAGCAGTTGGGTTAAAGTAATATGTGGCTAATGATATATTTGAAATGGAATTTGACATCACTATGCCTATCATTTCAACTCAATCTTGCTTTCTACAAATGAAATTCTAATTTCTACCCCAGTTTTTAGTTTTACATGTCCTTTTATATAACATAGAACAAAATTTTTCTCCCTACAAATTATACAGCATAAAAGGTCAGCAATACAATTATTTAAACAAGAGAAACATGTTAATCATCTCAGTTTAAATATTTTCTTTACATCACCTCATCTGAAACTTTTAATCTTATCAATTAGGATTATTAAATCTGTTTTTCACATTAGGAAACAAAGGTACATTAAATTTAAATAATTATTGCAATTTTATTACAGTTAATAAGGTAGAGAGAGCAGAGACAAAAAGTATTTTCAATCTAAGGCAAGGTACAAAAACACACAAGGTCATATTTTGAGTATGAGATAATGCTTTCATATTTTAAGAATGAAATAATATATACTTTTCACTATGATGATTTATGTTTCCAGGATAACACTAAAGTAAATAAAAATAAGAAAAGTCACATCTTATTCCATTTCTTATATACAAATAAAAATGAAATACTCACCAATCTAATTTAGAAATCATCTGTGGTTTATCAAATATTCTTTGTTGTTAGAAGATTAATGTGCTTATGATTTTGTTTTAACATTAATAAATACTAATTAACTTACATGCAAGTTGGACTCATAATCATAATATCTATTTGTGTTTTGTTCCTCAGCTGGCAGTCAGCCTAGTAATGGATTTGATTTTATTCAACTTGGATACATTTTATAACTGTAATTCATAATAATTTTTAATAGAACTAACTTTAAACATTCTTGTAGCACTGAATATCTATAGTGCACATCTTTATTTTGTCTATCTGGTAGTCACGCCCTTCTTCAAGAAAAATTTTCACTATTTGGGAACTACCATCATCGCACATTGCATCCTTATAGTCCACATGGAAATTATCCAGGTTCTTAGCTGTTGGCCAATGTTTGGTGTGGTCGAGAGTATTCATATAAACAATGGTGGGCCAATGTACCCCTTCCTTGTGATTTTTTGACATCTGTCTAGGAAAGCAACTTGAATATTCGGGGGATCATAGCTTCTAGCATTTGGGGAAAGTTGCACAACAGTGTGTGAGAGAATAAAGCTAATAGAAAAAGCCGAAATGAGCGACAGAGAAATACACCTAGTTCTCAATTGCATCATTACTCTTTCCTTGACTTAATTATTCTGTAATATAATCAAGAAACTTCTTCTCATCAACATCAATAGAAAAGAACAATGTACAGTACTTATTTCTAGTTGATGAACTAGTATGTGTTATGTTTCTGTTATTGTCAAAAACCCCCAATAAGAATATCATAAGGATAGACATATTTTATTTGTAACACTAATATAAATAAAATGCTTTAATATATCTGATATGAGTTGCAATGCTTATCCCCATTCACAGTTTTCAACTTCTAAGTGTGATTTTCAGGTGCTCACCCCCACTTCTGAACTCAGTATAGAGATATCGCTGCACTAATAAGGTGTCTAGAGTCCTTGGTATGACTGGTGACTCTAGCACCATAATAGATATGAAAGATAGATTACCTATGCTTTATATGTTTCTAAATGCAGTACAGAATTTTCTAATTCAAATCTGCAATTCAAATGATTGAGGTGTCCAAGACCACCATAAGGTGAATACTGAAATATTATCTTACTTTCTCTGGTTCAGGTCCCTCAGAGTTGATTCTACCGGAGAGTTCTAAACATGTCTCAATTTTTTTCACAATCTCATTCTTACCCTTTCTTTCATCTATTTGCCCTACCAAAAAAAAATAATAATAATAAGGAAAAGAACTACTAAAATTATATTTTAAGTAATCAAAACCACAGTTGTGTAGACAGTTTAAAATAATTTAAAATCGGATATATTTGATACAAAGCATCAGGTTAGAGAGTTTTATTATGTCTTTTTTTAAAAATAAGTTTATCAGTGTCTTTCTTTTTTTAAGATTTATTTAGTTATGCATACAAGCTGGGTACAGGCCAGAGGCGTGGGGCGGCGAGAGGGTTCACCAGAGACAGAGTGGGGAGCAGAACAGGCAGATCAACTGAAATACACTGCTGAGGGGAGCAGTGGTGGAGGCAGGAGAGGTCTGCCTCTCCATGTGGGAATCTCCCCAGCTGGGCGTTGAAATCGCATCGCAGCTGCTGACAGCTCCAGAGTGCAGCGTTTAACCGCTGCACCACCAGGGAGGCCCAGTTTTATTATGTCTTAATCAAGTAATGTGGACCAGCAGTCCAGAATCCTCTATCCCTCATAAAATCATGATAGTTTCTATAATGCAATAAATTTACCAGTTGAGACTATTGTTGTAAGATACATAAAACTAGATATACGATAAGACTAATCAGGTGCAATTTTATTTATACAGTAGACTAAATCTCTTTCAGGCTAGTAATGGTGGCTATTGAGAAAGGCATTTTTCAGATGTAGATTGATATCACATATAAATGCTGAAGAGTTATTGGAACACTTTCTTGACATCTGGCTTCTTATTTGGTCTAATTTAGGTTTCAAGACAGAGACACAAGTCATTTATTCTAAATTTATACATTTATTCTAAATCAGTCCTTTGGTGAACTCAGAGTCAAAGTCATAGGCTTAATCCAAAAATTTCCTTAAACTATTAAAACAATTTAAAAACTTTAGCTTACCAATATAGGTAGATAATATCAAGAAGATTTATTTTTTAAAAATGTAAACAGATTGCTGCAGTGATTGTCAAATAGCTCCAAAACAAAACTAAGCTTTAAAATAAAACTTTATGCCTTTATTTCATATTTGGCATTTACATTGATGGAAAATCAATCATGGATCAATTACTAATCCCTTAGCATTAATCAAGGTAGTAGCACCAAATTGTACTAGTTTTTTCAATTTCTCACTAACCCACTTAACAGTAAAAGCAACAGAAACAACACATCTCCTAGTAAAAAAGCAACACAAATAATATCAAATACATCTCAAATATTCCTTTTGATTAAATGAAAAACATGGCTGTGATGGTTAATTTTATGTTTAAGTTTGACAGGTCCAGATATACCCCAAAAGCGAGTAGAACATTATTTCTGGGTTGTTGACCAGGATATTGCCAGGAAAGACTGGCATTTGAAACAGAGAACTGAGTAAAGCAGATGATTCTCCCCAAAGTAGGTGAGCACCATCTAATCTGCTGAGGGTCTAAATAGAACAAAAAAGACAGAAGCAGGTGAATTTGCTCTTTTTCTTTGTTCAAACCGAGATATCCATCTCCTCCTGCCCTAAGACATCAGTGTTCCTGGTTCTAAGGCTTTTGGAATCAGACAGGAACTTACATAACGAACTTCAAAATCCCTTCCAACTCCAGTTTCAGGCTTTCAGAAACTGAACCACACCAACACTCCCAGTTCTCCAGCTTGCACACCACAGACCATGGAATTTCTCAGTTTCCATAACCAACTCAGTCTTTCCTACAACAAATCTATCCATCCATCAATCTATTTTCTATTTTTTGGGGGGGAAGTGGCTAATACTGGGGAATTCTACATACTTAAATATGATGGTTGTCTAAAGAAAAACAGTATGATAAGGATACATATCAGATTTCAACTGGATTGAATGAAGTGAGGAAGTGAACTGAAAAATGGTTACATGGTTGAAGAGACAGCATCACAGTGTCTATGGAGGAACACAGCCCCCATGAAGAGGTTTCTTTTATGTGGGATTAAAAAATAAAGGAAAGTACTTGTGACATTATCTGAGTTGTTAACTAAACTAGCTATCTGCTTCACAGAATGCCATTTTACCTAGTGTACCTAAAGGAACAATTGCCAAGCAAACTCATTTAACAATTTAACAAACTCATTTATCATTTAACAATTGGGAATTTACTTGACATTTTCTTGAAAATTAACAAAAATGATTATGTCACTTCAGGGAAAACAATTGACAGTAGTAAATTTTTGCCAATGGTGAAGAGTTAAGACTTAAAATGTAAATTACAACACTGGAAAACTTGTATCCTTCACCTGAAAGCTTCATAAAGTTGAGAGCTATATAAAAGTTCTTAGGGTATTGATTGTGATATTAATCTTTATATTTTGTATATGTGAATCTGTCAAACTGTCTGATAAGAAATGTATGAAATTTGAAAAGCAAGGGCCTCCCTGGTGGCACAAGGGGTTAAATCTCAGCACTATGAAGGTATGGGCAGCCACTGCAGCACAAATTCAATCCCCAGCCCTGGAGCTTCCCACATGGCACAGCAGATCTCTCCTGTCTCACCCACTGTCCCCCTCAGCAGTGTGTTTCAGTCAATCTGCCTGTTCTGCTCCCTACTGTCTCTGGTGAATCCTCTCACATACCCCCCCACCACCACTGGTCTACACCCCAGCTCTTGTATGCATAAATAAATAAATCAAAGAAAAATTGAAGAGCTAACATAATTCAGAGAACAATTATATTCCCAACGACCAATGAATGTTACCAAGTGAGAAAGAAGGATCCTTAATGAACCTAAAGACAATATTAATTTATATAAAATGCAGACACTTTGAGGCTTAGAATAACTTTGATCATGGCATGTAGAACAGTCTGACAATTTTCAAATATCTAGAAACTTCCATCACATTCACAAAAAATTACTGATCTATGTTCAGCAGTTTTGTAATTAGAAATTCATAGAAAAAGCAAATCATTATTATGAATAGGTTTAGCTAATGATTGTCATGATTTGGAGAATCAGACAGCCTGGCTTTGAAACTGTTTTTCAATTTACTCTTCTGTCCAAGCCATTTACCTGACTTCTCTATACTAAGCCTCTGTTGTTGTTGTTGTTTTTATAAAGTAAGTTTTTAGTAGTTCTAACTTCAACAGGCTCTAAGATTAGACAATGCCTATAAAACATAGTATCTGATATTCAGTGAGAATTCACTAAGTATTAATACTGAATTTTTTGTCACTATCACTGTTATTATTTTTAAATTTGTCATTATTTACTTTATTCTTTTAATTGAGGTAATATCGGTATATCCCCATCAGGTATTACTACTGTAGTGCATCCACCACCCACTCACCCACAGTTCACCACCATAGACTATTGTGCTTCCTTCCCTCTTTGTTCTTAACCCTACTCTGCTCCCTCACATCTTTTGTACTCAATTCTGTACTCAACTATCAAGGATTAGTTTTTAAGCCTGTCTTTATCTGACTATTAGTTTCGTTACTTTACATTCCACATATTAATGACACTAGATGGTATTTATCTTTCTCCTTATGACTTATTTCAGTTAGCATTATCCCTTCAAGTTTCATTCATGTTTCTTCCAAGGACATGAGTTTACATTTTGATCACTGAGTAATATTATACTGTGTTAATATACCACATCTTCTTGATCCAATCATCTCTTCTGTGGCACTTCAGTTGTTTCCATACTTTAGCTATAGTAAATGCAATAAAGATGGGAGTGAAAATTTCCTTTCATATTAGTATTTTTAAATTTTGGGAATAGATGCTAAGAGTAAAAGTGCTGTGTCAAATGGCACATTTATGTTCAATGTTTTGAGATCTCTCCATACTGCTTTCCATAATGGCTGGGCAAGTTTTTATCCCAGCAGTGAGAGGAAGGCTCCCTTTTCTCCACATCTTTGCCAGCAATTGGTGTTTCTTTCTTTCTTTTTTTTTTTTTTTTAATGGGCCATTTTCACAGCTGTGCTATGGTATTTCCTTGTGGTCATTTTTTTTTTTAAGATTTATTTATTTATTTATTTATTTATTTATTTTTATTTATACATACAAGCTGGGGTACAGGCCAGAGGCGTGGGGCGGCGAGAGGGTTCACCAGAGACGGAGTGGGTAGCAGAACAGGCAGATCAGAAATACACTGCTGAGGGGAGCAGCGGGCAAGGCAGGAGAGGTCTGCCTCGCCATGTGGGATTCTCCCTGGCTGGGCGTCGAACTCGCGTCGCCGCTGCCGACAGCTCCACAGCGCAGCGCTTAACCGCTGCGCCACCGGGGAGGCCCTCCTTGTGGTCTTAATTAGCATTTCTCTAATAATAAGTGATTGTGAACACTTTTTTCATATGCCTCCTGGCCATCTGAATATCTTCTTTGGGGCAGGATCTGTTTAGTTTTTAATTAGATTATTTATTTTGTTTTGCAGAGATTTAAGAGTTCTTTTCATATCTTTGATAGCAGCCTTTTGTCAGATGTATGGGGTACAAATATTTTCTACCATTAAATTAGGTGTCTTCATTTTAGATATGGTTTCTTTTGCTGTACAGGAACATTTTAATTTGATGTAGTCCAAGCTATTTATGTTCCCTTTTGTTTTCCTTGCTGTTGGAGATGAATCTCTAAAGGCATCATTAAAATACATAAGGAACCGATTGTTTATATTTTTTCTTGTCTGGGTACTCTAGCTAGGACTTCTAATACTATGTTGAATAACAGTAGTGGACAACCTTCTCTTGTACCAGATCTTAGTGCAATGTCTTTGCAATTCTACACCACTGAGAACAATGTTAGCTATAGGTTTGTTATTAATGGCTTTTATTGTGCTAAGGTATGTTCTGTTGATGCCCAGTTTTACAAGGCTTTTCATCATAAATGAATGTTGGACCTTATCAAATGATTTCTCAGCATCTATTGATCTAGTCCTATGTTTTTTATCTTTCTTTTTTTGATGTGGTCCATTATGTTGATTGATTTTCAGTGTTGAACCATCCTTCTGTCCCTGGTATAAATACCACTTGATCATGGTGATGATCCTTTTAATGCACTGTTGAGTTCAATTTGCTAAGATTTTACTCAGGTTGTGCAGCCTCTGGCTACTCTGGATCTCTCACTTTGATGTGGACCCAGGGTCTTGCCAGTCTGTGCAGTTGCTGGCGGGGATCTTGTGGAGAGTAACAAGGCTTCTAGAGGTGCTGGTGGGGTCCTACAGAAGGTTGTGTGGCCTCTGCTGGTCCAGACAGGCACTGGCTGGTTCTTGTGGGAGGTCACGAGGCCTCTATTGGTCTGGGTGGGGACTGGCAGTGTTTCTTGGGCTTCTGGTCACTCTGACACCTTCCCCAATGCGCACAGGGGGTTCTCACCAGTCTGGTCAGGTTCTAATAGGGCCGTGCAGAAAGTCTCAGGCCTTTGCTACTCTGGGCAGTGGACAGCAAGTGGTCACACAATCTCTGCCTGCTCTGTACACTCGCCAACATGGCCCTATATTGTTATTCTTATTAGTTCATCAGATTAAAAAAGATTGCAAAATAAGGGAGCAAAATACTTATGAATAGCATACAAAGAAAAAGCAAGTCTGAAAATATTCTGAAAGTATATACTAATTAGTGGTCTTTGTTTGACATTCATAATATTAGCTTATATACTATGGATATGACAAAAAATATAGTCTATTAATACTAAGTATTTGTAATTCATGCTTTAAAGTAAGAAAAATCATTGTTGGCAATCTCCAAAAGACATATAAATGTAATTTGTAATTATTCCAGATCAAATAAGAAACTAAATTATTTATACTTTCACTTATGAAATCCAGTTACTATTTACAGTGAAGTAAAAAAAAAAAAGTGGTATGTGCTTAAAACTTGAAAGGCTGTATATCACGTTATAAAAGTTTATCAAACCTTTAAAAAACAACATGGTATTGCTTCATCTGCAAGTTTTAATTATCTCTTTGGAAAAATGCACATATTTATTCTAAATCAAGAAATAAAGCCTAAAATTGTCATTTCACTGAAATACTTACCAGAGATAAAAATTTTAATGTGAATGGGAGAAATGCCATAAATTAATATTAAATTTGTTATTGGCAGTAAAGTTCAACAATGTTTTCAAGATACAGTATTTTTCTCTTAAAGACTACATTCTTGTTTTGTTAATTTCTTTCTGGATACTGATCGCAGTTTTATTGTCAATATTGTGTACAAAACAAAATAGGTAAATATATAACAATAAAGAAATAATTAAATATGAGTATGTCCACTGAATACATTTTTAATCATTAACATGCTTATTAAGATGTACAGTTATTGACTATAACTATGAATTTAGATAGATTATTTTTTAAAAAATCCATAAAATTTTAAGTAACATGTAAAAGAGTTGTCTCGTTATATATAGAGTAGTAGAGAGATACATAGATAAAGATAGAAATATTTACTAAGTACATAACCTTAGAAAAATAAGCCTGAAATTATGAGTAAGTATATTTTTAACTGTGCTGACTTGAAGTGTTGGTTATAGATTTTTTTATTACACAGTTATAACTTGGAAAATTTTCCTAATGCATTCATTGAATTTTCAGTAAGAAAACATTTTTATTATAGAAATGTGGACGTTTCATTTAGAAATTATAAATGTAGATATTGAAAAGCATTATTTATACTGATGTTTAAGTAAGTAATTTGTTGAACTGAGAAGAGCCAAAAAAAATCAAAGAAAAGAAATACTAAAACATATTTGACATTCTAGCTATGCTAAATAGAAGATTAAAGAACAATAATTATATACAATCAGCTTTTTATTTTTAAGGCTAAAGAAAACAATCCCCATGTTGTTATGAGTTTGCATGTATGATGCCATAGCTTAATCACTGAACAAAAAGCACAAAAAACTGAAATGATTATGGGAAGGCTACAGATGTCACAGATTATTTTTCAGGCACTGATGCCTTCAATGCCATCTGTATTATGTGTGTTTGAGTTGGTTTAAACAACTTGATGACACCTTCATAAATTGGTATTCATGCTGAGTATGTGAAATGCACTACAAACAAGCAGCATATTTCTGGAAAGTTTGCTGTGAAATTTGTTTTCAAATCAAGCACATAATAAAATGCATTCTAAGTCAGCTATAGAGTAATGTGTGTCCGAAAACATCTGCGTCCAAAGTATTTAATAAGATATGCAGTCATGTAACAAACAGAATTATGTCAGCATTAGCCGAAAACAGTCTTCAAGATTTTTACCTTGAGAGAGGGTCCACAAACTAAAAATAGTGAGACTTAAATGCCCTTTCTTTAAAAACTGCTTTGTTTAGATATGAAAATGTAGCCAACACCTCCTTAAGTTATAAATATCAGATGAAAGAAGCATCTCCTAAAAACTACCATTGAATATGTCTTCATAAGCTATTCAGAAAAAAAAATCCAAGGCATTTTATTTTACTATGAATATTAGTAAAGCTCTTTGACAATCAATCCCACAACACTGCTTTGCTGACTATGGTGGAGGACTATAGTGCTTTGGTAGTGGGTCTAGTATGGTGACATTTATCTGAGGTGTGATTCTATGCCTCTGAATCATGTACAGTGTTGTATATATTGCCTTAATAAAATAAAATCCTACAACTCTGAAAAAATTATTGCTTTGACAAAGATAGTTAAGGAAAAGATAAACAGCTGGGATTACATCAAACTAAAAAGCTCTGTACAGCAAAAGAGACATTAACCAATACAAAGAAACAGCCTACTGACTGGGAAAAAATTTTTCACTCCATACAACAGACAAGGGACTGATCAGAAAAATCTACAAAGAACTCACACGACTGAACAAAAACAAAGCAAAAAATCCAGTCAAAAAATGGGCAGAAGAACTTAAAAGACACTTCTCCAAAGAAGAAAAGCAAATGGCCAACAAGCACATGAAAAAATGTTCAACATCTCTCATAATCAGGGAAATGCAAATAAAAACCACAATGAGATGCCACCTTACACCAGCAAGAATGGCACGTACTAAAAAAACAGGGAACAAAAAATGTTGGCGAGCATGTGGAGAAAAAGGAACCCTCCTACACTGCTGGTGGGAATGCAAACTGGTCCAACCACTATGGAAAGCTGTATGGGGTTCCTCAAATTTTTAAAAATGGAGCTTCCATATGACCCAGTAATACCACTTCTGGGAATCTACCGAAAGAACACAAAAACATTAATCCAAAAAGATACATGCACCCATATGTTTATTGCAGCATTGTTCACAATAGCTAGGATATGGAAACAACCCAGATGCCCAAATACAGATGATTGAATTAAGAAGATGTGGTACATATACACAATGGAATACTATTCAGCATTCAAAAAAGATAAACACATGCAATTTGCAGCAACATGGATGGAGCTAGAAGGGATCATGCTCAGTAAAATAAGCCAGAAAGAAAGAGAAAAATATCGAACGGTTTCACTTACAACAGGAATATAGGAGAATCAAATAAGAAAGAGACATTCAGCAAGGGATGGGGAGGGAAAGGGCTCAAAACAGGGGAGAAAAAAAGAACAAGGGACTATGGTGATGGTTCACGGGTGAAATGGTGGTGGGTTATCTATGGGGAATATACAACAATCTAAAAAGTATGAATAATAATAAAAATGCTATATAGTAAAACAAAATGCATTGCTTTGAGAATTTTTTCCTACCTCTCACTTCAGAAAACTTTATGCTTATAATTTTAAAATGTTATGAGAAAATCTACCAGAAGTTAAAGAAATATGTGCAATTTACCAACAAATTTCCCTTCTTGTAGTTTAACTGTAATGAAAGCAGGCTAAAACCACACTACATTTCACATGTGGAAATATTTACCTATTTATTCACAAACGTGTGTTTACTGAACATTTACCGGGTATTTCCTATATACTAGGAAAAGAGATGAAAAAATAGTCTTTGATTTATACTCTAGAAGGGAGAAAAGGACATGCAAATTATAATCATAACAAACTGTGCAATAACTGTTATGAAGAGTGTAAACAGAGTGCTCTGGTGAGGGGTACTTCATACCACAAATCAGGAGGTAGAAGGAATTAGAAAAGGAGGAAGTAGAAAGGAGGAAGAAGATGATTTTTGTCAGAGGAAGAAGATGATTTTGTTGGGTCATGAAGAATGAGTGAGAAGTTTTCAGGTGAATTTAGTAAGGAAAGGAATTCTAGCAAGGGAGCAACAATGCAAAATGTTATGTCAGTAAGAGAAAACTAAGTTCTCCAACCCCCCCCCCCCCAAATGGTTCTTGATGGCTTGATCATAAGGCACCATTGGGGCATTGCCTACAGATGAACTTAGAATGACTGAAAGAATTTTAAATAATGCCAAGGCATTTATATTAGCATGCCAGTGAAAACTGTGAGGAGAGCCATATGATCTTATTTTTAATTAGAAGAAAATTCTACCCAACTTGTGAAAGAAATTAGAGCTGGCTGAATGGGGAAGGAAGTTGACCGCAAAGTTGGTGACATGGAGATATATTAAGAACCTATTGCAAAACCTCAGGCAGTAAATGATGAGGATAATGCAACTGGAAGAGTGAAGAGAGACAGGAATATGTAATTGATAGAATTAAGAACATTGTGACTCTCAGGATAGGGTGAGATGGAAAACATGCAAATTTTTGAGCTATATTCTCATTTAGCAATTCCCAAGTTTTAGACATTGCTTCTTCACTCTTTATTCTACCTATCCTTTGAAAAGTTCTTATCAAATATATCAAATGCAAAAGTAGTCAGATATATATTGGCGATTCTGAGTAAAAGCTTTGCAGTTGGTAGGCTAATAGTTCAGTGTTTACATGATCTTAGACAGGTTATGTCCATCTCCTAGCACCTAACTCATAAAGGTGAAGCAAAGAGTCAATGAGTTAGAACATTAAGTGCACTGGGTACTGCACCTTTCCCATCTATAGCTAAGCATAGGAGTAGTAGTGATCCCTTCGCTGTAAGTTCTCAAGAGCAAAGGGTTTCAATTATTAAATGATTTTAATGACAACATGCTCTTAAACTTTATTTTGGGTTTTTTGAGTGATTAAGGATTGGGGACTTGGAAAACATAATTTACACTCCTAAAATGTCAAGTTGTGTATTGAAGAAAACTTGTGTGCCCTTCTAAAGAGTGACTGCTATTCCAAAAGCAGTAATATACTAAAATTCAAGCTCAGGGCTGTGAAATCCTCTTTTGATCTGGAATCTATAAATAAAGATTTTATTTTTATAACCATTTGGGTTTATAGAAAAGTTGGTTAGAAAATACAGAGTCCAGGGCCTCCCTGGTGGTGCAGTGGGTTAAGTCACAGCACTATGAAGCTATCCACAGCCACTGCAGCACGAGTTCAATCCCCCTGGCCAGGGAGCTTCCCACATAATGCAGCAGCCCTCTCCTGCTTCACCCACTGCTCCCCTCAGCAGTGTACTTCAGTAGATCTGCCTGTTCTGCTCCCCACTCTGTCTCTGGTGAATTCTCTCACCGCCCCCCACATCTGGCCTGCACCCCAGTTCTTGTTTGCATAAATAAATCAATCTTAAAAAAATAAAAGAAAATACAGAGTTCCTTTACATCCCATTTCCATTTACCTGTACAAGTCTTACCATGCCCTCACATCACAATTTCCTCTTTTGTTAACATCTTGCATCCAGTGTGGTACATTTGTTAGAATTGTTGAGCCAATACAGATACATAGCTATTAAGTAAAGTCCATAGTTTACATTAGCATTTACTCTTTGTACTGTACATTCTATGGATTTGAGGGACTATATAATGAAAGTATCAACCATCACAACATCAAGCAGAAAAATTTCATTGCCCTAAAATTGTCCTGTGCTCCCGTTATTCATCCCTCTTTCCCTAACTCCTAAACACTGGGAACAACTGATTTTTACGGTCTTCTATTTCTGTCTTACCCAGGATGTCGTGTAGTAGGAATCATATGACAAGAGGCCTTGTAGACTGTATTCTTTCATTTACAGTATATAGTTAAGGTTTCTTCATGTCTTTTTGTGACTTGAGAGTTTGTTCTTTTTTCACTGAATAATACTCTATTGTCTGGATGTGACACAGAAGATTGCCTTTTTTTCTTTTGTCATGACTAGAATTCTAGATTCTTTCAAAATGAAATCTTTCATTGTCTAAACATTGGCAACATAACCCAGGTTGCTGTTAATTTTGTTTAACATTGACTGTGTCTGTTAAAAGCCTGATCCTTTGATCGTACACCCACAAATAAGACCCTTTGATCATTCACCCTCAATATATATGAGTGGGACACATTAATTTGCAAATTTAACAAGTTCCCAGCCAGAGCAAATGCTGGGAGTTCCTTGCCCACAATTTGAGTAACTATGGTTTAGACAATCCATACTATAAATTTGGGGTTAACAAGTGTTTTGAGATAAAATTAAGTCACTGACAGTATTTCCATGAAAAAAATTCCCCTTAGTTGGTATGTCAAATGAGACATAATGGACACTATTTTTCAACATCAGCATTTTTTGGGTAAATACGAATAGAACAATGGCCAGAACCAAAATACTAGAGAATAAAGGAGAAACTTCATCAGTTTATACCTCCCTTTTTTGTTCTGTGTAACATCATTTATACCATTATTCACAATAGGCTTTTATCTTAACCAAATTATCAGCATTTGCATTCTTTTGATGCCATGGTTATTTTGATTGGGAATTTATCAATTAAACTATATTTCCTCCTACTAGAACTTAAACAAATATATTCTGGGTTATGCTGACTTCAAATAGGCACATATTCCCATAACAGCAGTTTTAATATAAAATAGGAAATGCCCATCTTTTCCCTCCATGTGCATGCATGCGTGTGTGCACAGACACATCTCTGTGGGTGTGTTTCTGTGTCAATGTGTATCAGTGTGTGTGTATTTGTGTGTGATTTTGTGATTTTGTCTGTGTGTGTGTGTAATCCAAGTAGCATAGTCTAAAGCTATTATAACCATTTCTAACTCTCAGAGGAATCACTGATAGAACGTTTTAATCCTGGTTTCTACTACTCATGTGTCCCAGAGGGGACACTTGAACTTGAATAAAAAACCCATATATCATTAATTTATAAATGAGAGATACCATATACTTTAATTATAAACGCAGGCAACAAGTCATGTATATACTGCAGCACTTGTGACTTTGACAGTAATAATAATCTTAGATACTTTAATTAGTATATTATGATTATAGATATTTGGGACTATCATCTGTAGCTATCACTATTTTGAAATTATGGTAGTTACTAGAAGTACCTCAAGGAAAAGGTAATATTGCAGTACATATTACTATATCATAAAATTATATTTAAATATTTTTTAAAGATTTATTTTTTATTTATATATACAAGCTGGGGTACAGGCCAGAGGTGTGGGGGCGGCGAGAGGGTTCACCAGAGACGGAACGGGTAGCAGAACAGGCAGATCAGAGGTACACTGCTGAGGGGAGCAGCGGGCAAGGCAGGAGAGGTCTGCCACGCCATGTGGGATTCTCCCTGGCCGAGCATCGAACTCGCGTCGCCGCTGCCGACAGCTCCACAGCGCAGCGCTTAACCACTGCGCCACCAGGGAGGCCCTATATTTAAATATTTTTATGATAATATCGCAGTATAATTGACTTCTTTTCAACTATCTTCACATTATGTACATTTAAAATCTTTATTCTTACAAGAAGCTCATAGATTTAATCAAATTTCCCAAGGATCACATGATGCTTTAAGCTTAAGAACCCCTGAAGAACTTGGCAAAAACATCTTTCCTGTTTCAAATTAGCATAAAAGATTACACTGACTTGAATCCTTCTGTCTAGAATAGATCTGAATTCTACCTTTTGATTAATGCCTTTTATACTCTGTGTCTATATTGGAAATGTGGCTGTTCAAATAATAGAAATCCCAAATCTTTTTGAATGAACCTCAGTATGTTCAAAGTATCATGTTATATGATCAAGGTGGATCTCTATGCATTGATTTGACCATACTATTGATAAGCAAAAGAGCTGAGATGAACAGAATTGCTATATCACACCACACACAGATAAACTTTCTGCATAAACTAAGCTGCTCTCAAAAGTGAAAAAAGAAAGCTAAAAGTGAAATTCCTCAAATTATTTCTCAAAATATATATTAATAACAGTATATATTTGTTTGGTAAGCATATGCAAATATGACTCATTGATTCTTTTTCAAGACTGGAAGATCTGAATTTAAAACCTCTCTAATCATACCAACAAAATGATAGGGAATATTACACAATTTGCTGAGGAAAAACATAGTGGTTATTATAACAACACTGAAATGAAATATCAACTCATGTTTTCATAAGAACTTATGATAAATCTCTTTTTAATATGCAGAGACTTTTAAAATCAAGCATATGGGAAACAATAAAGTTATGTTGATCAGAAGAACTTCCTTATTTCCCCAAGACTAACATTTCCTGTGATAATAGATACGTAGTTAAAAAAAAAAATGACATTTTGTAGTCAACAATAAATTAATGAGAGATAGCATGACAAAAGACAAAAATCTCAATTTCATAACTTCTTAGAATTTTCCATAAACTTCAGCTTTATTTCCCAACACCATATCTGAAAAGTCTGTAAGTCAAATATAAAGTTGCCTATAACCTTATCTAGAATAAAAAACTAAATACAGGTCATTCCTTTAAGAAAATCTAATACAAGTCAAACACTCGTACTAGACTTCCTTAAAATTTCCTTTAACTAGAAAAGATTTAGACAAGTTAATGTTCATTTTTCAAATTTCATATGTGTTTACTCCATTAAATCCTCATCTATGCCTATAAAATTAGCTAAAAACTTAGAAAAATCCCCAGATTTTGTTGCTGAAGTTCTTATTTAATAATATCTACTCTGCCATATATCCCTTGCTTTTCAACCTATTGTGACTCATTGGGTTGGTGTCTGCTTCCTTGTGGGGCCACATAGATTTTGTGCCCCAAGCTAGGGTGGCTTACATGAGCTCAGAGACTATAGCTGCCCACTCCACATCCACTTAACATGAGTACTGGCATTTAATGAAGGAATTGGAAACACTCTAAGGAACTAGCTGAAGCTACTCTTGGACCATCCAACCTGTCAGTGAAAGGAAAACCCAACCTGAATGCATCTCAAATTATCTTTCCAAAGACATAAAGGTAAGAAAAACATACAGTATGAACTTAATGCAATAAAATTGTGCCGGTCAAATTTAAACTCAAATAATATTTTGATTAAGAATGGTTATTTGAAATGAATGCACAAAAACTTTCACTAACTGGTAAAGTTACTTAAAAGCTCAGTTTTTCAGTTCAAGCTGCAGATCAAGCAAAATTGAAACAAACTTGTTTAGTTTAACATTTTAGGTATAATATGTGTGTGTTTCTTTATTGTATGGAGCACAAACATGTCTACTAAACAATAAAATGTCAGGTGGAAAGTGAGGGCAAATAATTAATAAGAAACTCATATTAGAGTTAGAACCCGCAATTTATCACCGTTTCCACAAATGGATTATATCATTAGTGACTCACAGCAGGCCAGAAATACAAAACTCTCAAGTGGAATAATCTTGAAATAGCTGATAAAACAAGCTGTGAAGCTGAGAAACAGTTTAGCACTTATGAGTTCATACTTCACTGGTGCTTGCCTTTAATAAGACACCCAGGAGCTTCTATTTCAAAGTCAAGGACCTTGGAGTATCCAAAGAAACACACACTTTGGAGCTAAGATAATAAAGTTTGTATTATATCTGTCTCTTCCAATTATTAATTGTCTAGAGCAAGTCAATTAACCTCTCAGAGTTTTGCATTTCCCATCTGTGAAATGGGATTATTATCTGACTTGTCAAACCATGCTAAATACAGTATATGAAACCATTTCATAAATTGAAAACATAAAAATTAGCAATATAGTTATTATACAAATTATGTTTCAAGTTATATGAAAATAAGAATAGGTGGGAAATAATGGAATTTAGGGCAAGGTCCCAGAGATGCTGCTAGTATAAAACCCTTCCCTTTCTATCTTATGAATGAGAATTTTATAAATTGGTTAAGAAGTGGATGGTTAAGAAGTGGTTAAGAAGAAAGGGTCTCTACTTAGGGACTTTATTTTGAAGATTCCTCCCACGCCTTTTATGTCTTATTCTATCTCAAAATTATTTCTAATTTTAGTCACTGTTTTTCATCAGGAGAAGGAAATTAAAATTGCTGAGTGCCTAACAGGACTAGACAGATAGTATGTGCTCTTAAAGTATTCTTTTGAACATTAACAAGCCAACAAATAGGTAAAGTGGAGGCTCAGGAAGTTTAAGCAAATTACCCAAAATGCAATTTGCTAGATTTTGGAGTTGACTCATGCTTTCTGAAAACAGAGATTTTTCCAATAACCTACACAAGTTGCACCAGAGGATTCATTTGTTCATTAAAACCATTCTTTGTTTTATCATCATTGTTGTGTATATTCATGTTTGAAATTTATTCTAGGGTCATTTATTATGTATTCATTTGGGGAATATGAAATAAAATCACAATGAGAATATAATAATATTCAGGTTATAGATTAGAGAGGACATCTGTGACATTAGCTACTGTTCTATGCTGCTTCTCTGGGTGAGGCAATAGAGTCAGGATAATTATGTGATTTATTGCCCATAGCGTGTGCTTAATAACTAAAATTATTCCAGGCAAGAGGTACAGACCTGAGCAAATCAGATATATGACCGCTATAAACAAAGTGTCTATCAGTACAGAATCACACTTCCCCCTCTTCTCTCATTGACAATAGTCTTGGTGTGCCTCTCTGTCAAAAGCATGTTCTTCCTATGGCCAACAAATAGTTCGATGGCACAAATACGCCACTACAAAGGCTATTTTATATTTTCAATCTTGGTCTGCCTAAAAGTAAGGTGAACTCCTTTCATTCTAGAAACTATGCACCTGTTTCCTAGATCTCTGGACATGCTTGGGTTTTTTGCATCATTCACTTATTTCTGTTTCCTTGTATTTTGTTTTATTTCATGAGTTATAAAAACATTAACTTTTTGTTTAAGTTTGAGATGACTTCTCATATTTGAAACCAAAGAAACATAATTGGTACAAAGATCAATCAAGAGGACTTCTTGTATACCATAAAAAGT
Organism: Scalopus aquaticus; assembly: GCA_004024925.1. Classification (NCBI taxonomy): domain Eukaryota; kingdom Metazoa; phylum Chordata; class Mammalia; order Eulipotyphla; family Talpidae; genus Scalopus; species Scalopus aquaticus. Next base: position 15,375 of record PVIJ01007131.1, on the reverse strand, counting down.
GCTTAGCACCTACAATTAGCATCTCAAATAAATTTGATATCATGTAAATTTGACATAAATTTTGTATGACAGACTTAGAAGAGCACTTTGAAGTCGGGTTCTCCTTGGGGTTAGTGTATTTGTTCCTTAAGGCTGTTGTAACAAGTTACCAGAAGTGAGGTGGCATAAGAAGCACACACTTATTCTTTAATTGTTCTGAAGGTCGGACGTGAAATTGGTTGTAGTTTGCTTAAGCAAAGTTGTCAGTAGTGCTGATTCTCTCATAGGTTTTGAGAGGAGAACTCATTTTCTTGCTTTTTCTAGAATTTGAGATGCTACTGCATTTGTTGGCTTGTGGTCCCTTCCTCCATCTTCCACATGTATTACTGCACTCTCTGTTCCCATGGTGACAGTGCCTTGTCTCTGACATCGACTCCCATGCATCCTCTCAAAAGGAGACTCGTGAGTACATTGGGTCCACACAGATAATCCAGGCGAATCTCATCATCTCATCATTGTTCACCACATTGCCTTTTGCCATATATAATATTCACAGGTTCTGGGGATTAGGATTAGGAATGGGAAAGCATGGGGAGCAGCCCATTCAACTACAAAAGCTAGTAATTTAACACTTATGGGAAACCTCATGGGGTAAAGATGACCAATCACAGCAAAAGGGTGCCTATAAAGAGGGGGGAAATGCCACTTCTTTTTATTCCAAATTATCATTGCATTTATAAAGATTATGCGGAATTAAAAGCATTTGCAACTATCATAACTTATTTTCTGTTTTAAATGTCTTTAATGACACAAGTTATGAGTTTTAAGCCCAACTAACTGGAACTCCTGATAGAGTGTGAGCAGATACAGAGTTGGGACTGAGAAGAGTTCCTTCAATGCAGTGCATCTTCATATAGACAGTCAGTTTACATGTAACATTGTCAATAGGTTCTTGGGTTCTTGGAAACAACATATAGCAAAAGCAGGTCTTTGAATAATGTTGTTTAGTCCAACTTTGGCCTGGATTTTTCCCTCATCAACATTATAGTAAAACCAGGTTGATAACATTACTTAAGGAACTGATACATACATATATATATATATTTTTTTTTACATGTGTGTACATATGCTGTGTGTTATGTGCTTATGATATGCTGTCCAGATTCTCATACAGGAAAAAATAATTTGTCCAAACTGCTTAAATGCTGTTATCAAGCCTTAGAATCGGCCTGGCTTGCCTGGACTGAAGATGGCAAAGAAAAGCCCCCTTTTTCAGATACTGTCCTCCAATGATTGATCAAACCAGGGGTGTAGTGATCTAACCCACTTGGCCAATCTTGGACAGTGTGGGGAGACAGAGTGGGGAGCAGAACAGGCAGATGGATGGAAACACACTGCTGACGGGAGCAGCGGTCGAGGCAGGAGAGGTCTGCCGTGCCAGGTGGGAATCTCCCCAGCCAGCATCGAACTCGCGTCGCTGCTGCCAATAGCTCCACAGTGCAATGCTTAGCTGCTGTGCCACCAGGGAGGCCCCCAATCTTGGACAGTTCTGAAGTGACATCACATCCTGAAAACTTTCCATAGGGTTGGCTAAAGTTTCCATTTAGACTAGTCCACAACTTAACTGGATGTTAGAGCTAGATAACAAGAGTCAAATCATGCATTTAAATTTTCTGTTTTATATCCAGTGATGTCAAGTGCTAAAATGGATCAGAATGAGATGACTTACACTATGGAAAGGAAAAACACTCTAAGTCAGTGTTTGAAAAAAATTTACTATTCCTTCAAGAAAACATTTATTAATCAATTTATCAACAAAACAGTAGGATTTTCTTGTGACTAATCTTGCTTGCTTCTTTTCTTTCTCAAAGATACTAATCCCGAGAGTACTCCCTAATATCTACAGCAAGATCTTTGTCTGAGTCTTCAGTCTAAGTAAACTAACCCAAACCACTTAAGAAGTTACAAATATATTTATTCTAATATGTTTCTAAAATAATTTCGAACCAATGGCCCATTTCTAGATAGCCAAGATATCAAAAATATATATCAGCACCCTACAAAATTACAAACAACTTTTTTTAGAAAGATGTGAAATTAAGTTGCTAAGATAATCCATCAACTCCAGTACTTTAGAATTTCCCCTAAATAAGGATATTCTTTTTCATAACCATGATAAAACAATTGAAGACATTAGCACTGACCTACTATAACAATCTAATTTTCAGACTCCATTTAAAATTCACCAATTGGGAGCCTCCCTGGTGATTCAGGTGTTGAAATTTCAGTGTTATCAAGGTATCGCCAGCCACTGCAGTGTGAGTTTCAGCCCTGGCCAGGGAGCCAACACATGGCACAACAGACCTCTCCTATCTCACCCACTGCTCCCCTCAGCAGTGTATTTCAATAGATCTGCCTATTCTGCTTCCTACTCTGTCTCTACTGAATCCTCTCACACCCACGCCACACCTCTGGCCTATACTCCAGTTCTTGCGTACATAAATAAATTTTTTTTAAATCTTAAAATTCACCACTTCTTCCAATATTGTCTTTATAGAAAAAGGCTCAGTTCAAATCATAACTGTCATATCTCATTGCCGCCCTTGACTTCTAAGACCTTGACATTTTGAAAGATACAAATCAGATTATTTTGTTGACTGTCCTTCAGTTTGAATTTGTTTAATGTTCTTCATGATTAGATTCATGCTATGCATATATGGCCAGAATATCACAGAAGTGATACTATACATTATCAGGTAAGGGGAATCTTTTATTTATTCCTTAACTGATCATGGGCACTTTCATCATTTGATTAAGACAGTAACCTCCATTTTCCCTTTATAATTAGTATTTTTGTATTGTAGGTCTTTCAAACTATTTAGATATCCAATTTTTCATCAAAATATATATTTATATATTTATTCATAACAGCATAGGATCACGGAATCTTTTTAATGCAATGGGTCATAATCCATTAATGTCGTGATTTATTTTCATATTAATTTTGTTCCAAATTTGGATGTTTGGTACTCTTTCACCTTAATTTCTGTGTCTTCCATCATTTGCATGCACTGCCTTACTTTCTGGTATAAGATATTCCAAGCTTATCTTATAATTTCCCTGCCCCAGGGCAGCAATCAACCATTTTTCTAAGGAGCTCTGGTTCTCTTTAATGAAGAACAGTATTAAAAAATCAAGATATGGGCAATAGGTATGCTAATAGTCATTGGGATGTTATTGTTCTTAAGCACTGTCAGTGACAACAGTAACAGTGTGTGTGTGTGTGTGTGTGTGTATGTGTGTGTGTGTACCCAAACACATATGCATGAACATTTACATTCATCTTTATAAATTTATTTTTATCTCACTCTGAGTCTCTACATTGAAATCTAGAAGTTAACATTAATGTCCCCAATTCTATTTCAATCCCACAGGATTTATTCTTTTTATTGTTTGTTTAATTCATTGTAAGAAGTCTGATTAATTTGACCCATCCCACTGTAAGTAGCCAATTTCCTATAATCTATGTCATCTTCCCTACATAAATGACCCCTGAAACTCAGCATAGGGTGCGATCCCTACTCTGTGTGGTTATCTTCCTTACCCTATTCATGCTTGGATATGCAGCTCTGTGCTATTCTGAGACCTAGCAGCCCTTCCCCATATACCCTAGCTACCCTGAGCCAGCTCCTGAATGAATATCAAATTTATAACACTTGGAATTCAGTTCCTCCTTCCAAAAGCTACTCCCCAGCCACCAATGCCCTGCAGACCTGACACTTCTGTAACCTCAAACTGGGTGGTCCCTATGTGAAGTCACTCTTCACATCACTAAACCTCTAACATCCCCATTCTGGGAATCTCCCCTATGAGATTCCTCATGCTGTTCGGGTTCCAACATGCCATGCCAGGTCACCTACCACGGGGATATGAGGGCACCATCTTAGACTTGCACAGATTATGATACATATGTAAAGTCACTATTCTATGAGGACCCCCATCACCCTGCTTGAACTGAAACTCAGGTTGTTGCCCTCCTTATATCCTACAGACTCTGATACTCTGTGCCACAGATGGATGCCTTCTTCACCGGCCTGGGCTCCAGGTCTCTGAGTGGCTGACTCCCTCCTCCACCCAAGCTGTTTCATGTAATGGTTTTAGACTGAAGTATTACAAAGGAGAATGGAAAGGACAGAGGGGGCCCTCTCTGGCGGAGCAATGGGTTAAGTCTCAGCATTATGAAACTATCCGCAACCACGGCAGCCCGAGTTTGATCCCCTGCCAGGGAGCTTTCCACGTGGCGCAGCAGACCTCTCCTGACTCGCTGGCTGCTCCCCTCAGCAGTGTATTTCAGTAAATCTGCCTGTTCTACTCCCGACTCTGTCTCTGGTGAATCGTCTCACCTCCCCACACCTCTGGTCTACACCCCCAGCTATTGCATGGATAAATAAATAAATCTTAAAAAAATAAAAGGAAAAAAGAAAGGACAGAGGAAGGGAAAAATCTTTTGCTTTATTTTGAAAGTAAAGGAGAAGTTTGCTGTCATGATCATTCCCCAAAGTTCATTTAAGCCCTGGCTGCCATTTCTTTTTAACCTTAGATATTTAAATTAATTTCTGAAAGTTAATCATCAAAAGTTTAATTAGTACTAAAACTCCCGCATCAGCCCTAGAAACTCACACTTTCTTATTGTGTTACGTGTGTGTACAGCAGAATCAAATCAACTGATCATACTGCTTCCTAATAAAGAAACTGTTTTCAGCATTTTTTTTTTTTTTTTTTACTTTTCCTCAACTAGAATGTATCCTCAGTGTCACGTAATGTCTAACTCACATTTACAATCACAGGATTTGACACAGTTCCTAGCATATGGTAGGCCCTAGAAATATTTATTTAGTGAATGAGTCAGTTGAATTCCTTGAGATCAGTCTTTTGGAACAAATAGAAAGCTATTTTGTTACGGCACTGAGACTTCAGGAGAGACTGACCAGTGCATCAGACCACAATGATTACATCCAAACTTCTCACACACAGTCTTAACTCTATTGTGCCCAAAGATATCAAGCAAAATGTGACTCTGACCAATAACTCTCTTGAGCTCATACGCAATTGAAAATCTGCCACCTGTGAAATTTGATACGACAACCTTTATAGTAAGTTTGACTAATAGCCTTTTCTCTTTGTGAGAAGAGAATTTTCTCTCCCTTTGTGAGAAAAAATTTCTTCTCAGCCCGGAGGTGAGAAGATCCTCCTTTTAATTTCACTTTCTGTTGCCAAAATCTACAATCAAAGCCATTGGTAACAGTTCTTATAGCTATCCTTTTCATATAACAGAAAATACCTTATGTTCTCTCACTATAAGAAATTAGAACACTAGGTTGCATATTATCCTAGTAAATCATATTCATTCAGCAATTCTAAATACTCATGAAAACTGAAGGATTTAAAAATTTTCAAATAAGAAAATGTAAATAACTATTTACTCAGTGTTCTCAAATCCTAAAATGATTATATATCTGAATCAATGTACCATCCCTTTGAAAGCTAGTTTTATTTGCATTTTGCTGATATGACTAAGTGTAAGCATATCCATATGTCCTAGCTAATAACCAATCTCTGAAAAGTGTGATGACATAATGTGTTAAAAAAAAAAGAATAAAATCAAAAGGCGGGGTTTCCCTGGTGGTACAAGGGGTTAAGTCTCAGCATTACGAAGCTATCCTGCAGCCAGTGTAGTGCAAGTTTGATCCCAGGCCAGGGAGCTTCCCACACGGTGCAGGAGACCTCTCCTGCCTCGCCCACTGCTCCCCTCAGCAGTGTACTTCAGTCGATCTGCCTGCTCTGCTCCCCACTCTGTCTCTGGTGAATCCTCTCACCACCCCACACCTCTGGCCTACACCCCAGTTCTTGTGTGCATAATTAAATCTTTAAAATCAAAGGGACCTTTCCTCAATAGAAACATATATATAGATATAGATCTATATAAGCATTCTTTGCATTCATCAAAGCTTCTTGTTTTGGTAGACAGAAATCAAAATCTCCAAAGAAAAATGTATAAACTTTAATTGATATCTACAAGATTATTTTATTCAACTCCTTAAAGAGTAATGTTTTTATTAAGAGTAACATTTTTTCTTTCATTATAGCATACTCCTATTCCATTCATTTTCTTTCTTTGAGTTCTCTTTTAGAAGTATTTTAAGACAGCAGGTACAATTTTCACTGGGTGCGGGATTTTCACTTGGATTTTTGTTTTTATACAGTATATTTATTAATTTATTCAGTATATAATTAATGACTACAGACAACTTTTTAAATACTTTCCTAGACATTAAAATTTTAATAAAAAAATCAGACCCAATCCCTGCCCTCCTTAAGCTTAAGACTTATTATAAAATAGCAGCCATTTTTTGTTTCATTTATAATAAATAGCATGGTTGATATTTTCCAAAATTTGGTTTTCTTAATTTTAAATTTGTGAGTATGTGCATGCTTTTATATTCAAGTTTAAATTACTATTCTAATGTCAAATTCTAAATTTAAGTTACCACTATTTGAGGCTGACATAAGGTGCTTTCTTATGTTCCTCATTAATAACTTTTCATTATTAAAATTACTTCAACTTTTGAATAGACAAGTTGAGTATATCTTTCAACTGAACATAAGTTTCTGTTTAGTCAAGAAATGTTTTACTCTTGAACCCTGCACCCTATATACTGTTTTCCAGAATCCTAGTTTTAGGTTTTTCAAATATTTTAATGAACTTAACATACCCTTTTTTAATAGGCAGTGTATCATCCTTCTATTGTACCATTTACAGCAGAATGTATTGTTAAAATATATGTTAGTTGTTGAAATCATATAAACATTTTAAATATTTCAGCTATAACTACAAATCTCAAATGCAATCTATGTAACACAGAAATAGAATGCTCTGCAGACTTCATATTTAAGCAATTATATTTAAGCAATTAATCACCCACAGATTGCCTTTTTGCGATTTTTACAATCATTTACCACTAACACCAGTTTTGCCTTCAAAATACTGTAAATTTATAGATTAATGGATGATAGTCACTATAAATTCAAACTTTTTTCTTTATTACATATTAGGATATTAGAGTAATTCTATATAATGCCTATATATTTGACATTACTTATTATCAAATGGATTAACAAAAACCTCCAGCATTTGCAATACAGTATGAGATAACTGTCTTGCCTTATGTAGCATATGTATGCTGGTGATCATGAGATAGAAGTCAGATTTTAACAAAAACATCATTCTGAGAAGGAATTTCAGAATTGAAAGAAACCTTAGAGGATATCAAGATAAATACTTTCATTTATAAATAAGAAAACCAACAGTTTTGAAATATAAACGATGCCAAGGGGACCGACCTAGTTAGTTTATGAGAGAGACTTTTTAAATGCTACTCTGAATTCTTGTCCAACGCTACTTTTTAAAATCCCAGTTAAAATAAGTATTATTCCATTCATGTTGCCACAAATGGCAAGTTTATCTTTTAATGATAGCAGAGTCGTATTCCATTGTGTAAATAGCACATCTTCTTGATCCACCCATCTGTTTTTGGACACTTAGGTTGTTTTCATAGCTTGGATATTGTAAATAGTGCTGCAATTAACATGGGAGTGCAGGTGTCCCTTTGAAATAGTGTTTTTGCATTCTTCGGGTATATATCTATAAGTAGAATTGAGTTTTATGGCAGATCCGTTTTTAATCCTTTGAGAAGCCTCCATACTGTTTCCATAGCAGGACCAGTCTACATTCCCACCAACAGTATAAGGGTGTTCCTTTTTCTCCACATCTTAACCAGCACTGGCTTTTGGTCTCTTTGATATGGGCCATTCTCACAGGTGCGAGGTGGCATCTCACTTGGTCTTGATTTGTTGGAAGGGATTAAGCTCAGCAAAGTAAGTCAGAAGAAGAAACACAAATATCTGTTTGTGTTACTTAAATGTGGCATATAGAGAAATCAAAGAAAGAGTCAGATAAAGCCAAACTAAAAAACTAACCCTTGAGAACTATAGAACTGAGCTGACCAAAGGCAGAAAGGAGTGAGAAAACAAATGGGAAGGGAGCAAAATGGACTATGCTGGTGGACTCTGGGTGCTTTGATCATGGATGCATTATGATAATGCCACAGAGAGGGACTCCTATGCTCTTAAAATATAAGAAAATAAATGTAAATCAACATTAACTCAATAACGATATTAAAGAATGAAAGTATCAGTGTTAAAACGATAAAATGAGTATTGTTGTGACCCCTTCCTGACATTTACCATTTTAATAAGTGTTGTGATATTCTTCCTTAGGATATTTATTTATATTTATTATTCTGGTCCCTTTGATACCCATAGAGTGGTTACAGAGCCAGTTTGCTCATATTTATCAAATTTGGAGTCCAGGAAGATGCCCTTTAGTAGGTGACTAGACAGACTGTGGACTATCTAGGCAATAGAAGATTCTTCAGTGCTGAAAAGACAAGTGCTAGGAAGTCATGAGAAGATGGAAGAAATTTAATGAATACTTTTAAGTAAAATAAGCCAGTTTGCAAAGGTTATAGGTTATATGATTCCAACTACATGATATGCTAGAGGAGGTGAAACTACAGAGACAGAAAAAGACCGGTGGTTGCCAGTTATCATTACATATTTGCCAATCCCATGGAGTTTACTACAATGGGAAAAAATCCAAATTTAAACTCTCAACTTTGAGCAATTATGATATCTTAATGCAAGTCCATCAGTTGCAACAAATGCACCTGTGCGGTGGAGGATGTTGACAATGGGGGAGGCTATGCATATTTGGGGTCAGGGTGTATATGGGAAATCTCTTTACTTTTTATTTTGCTTGTAAAAAACAACTGTTCTAAAATTAACTTTTTTGAGAAGAAAAAAAAGTACAAGTCAAAAAAGAATTTGAAGGAATTCACCTTAAAAGGAATAGTCACTCTAAGTCTTAAATGGACAAAAGCACCAAAAAACACACAGCCATTCCAGAAACGGTATGTCAAACAGAAAACAGCCCACTGATCATACAGCCACCACAGCCTGGGTGTCACAGGGACAACAGCAGTGAGATGACTAGCAGGACACTCATATAGTCTAAGAAGGTGGCTGGAGACACATGTTTTTTTTTTAAATACATAATTTGGAAACTTAGCTCACCATTGTAAATGATAATGATGACACATCTGATGCTATGTATATAAAATGTAACGAAATATATGAGTAGGAATTAGAAATAATACTGATTGTAATAATTGCATGTAAGGGTCAAATAAATCATAAGTACATGCCGAGAAGATAGTAATGATATCTCTTTCCATATTTAAAGGTGTCTCCAGGCCAACTAATGCATCATTATAATTTGATAAAATTAAAACTAATAATCTGATGTTTTTAATTTTTTGGTTGCCATTTCTAAGCACAGTGGGGATGGGAACTTGTCTTACCTCTTTATCAAATAATGTTCTTTATAAGTCACAAATATATGTATAAAAATTAATGAATATGCTTCACTAGGAGGGCCTTATCTTTGTAGTGAACGATATAGGGAAGGGCCCTAGATCATCAAAATTAAAATGAAAACATGGTAGTTACGCAGCCCCAGCCACATTCCCCGAGAAAACATCTTCAGGCATCAGGCTATGGTTGAAGCATGTTTATCTCATGTATATACCTTATGTCTTTCAGTCTCCTGTTTCTGGTCTGCGATTTTGTGTCACAGTCTATTAAACACACAGTTGAAGCATTTTGCTTCTCTTAAAATCACTCACAGCTGAACTGTCAGATCACCAAACTGTTTATGAAAGGCACAAAATGCCTTTAAAAGTTACATTATTTTGCAATTGTACATGGCACAACATTTTAATAGGTAATTTGATACTTTCCTCCATATATTGTTCTACCAATAAAAATTTCTTTATTTCTTAAATTCCAGGTATATGACAATTGTTCTCATCCAAGCAGTTCTTTTGTTCGTTTCTGATACAGAGAACTTATATTAGGATGAAAGAATCATAACACATTTTTTCAAAAGAAAAAATGCAGTTGATTCTATCATAATGCTCAGCCTCAGCTTTTCTTATAATCTAATCCTCTTGGTTGCAGCAGAGTTATTACAAAAACAGGAAAAGAAAATTCTTCCAATTGTTACTTCTTATTGTATCATTTTGATTGTCAAAGGCAGTAAATATTTGAAGATCTTATCTCATCCTATATTCTTTGAATTCTTGAGATAGATTGCCCACTTTTCCTTACTCCCCAGTGCTTCTCTCATTATTTATCCAACCCTGCTGGGTTTCTTCATTTAAAGTCCACCATCAGTTTTAGTCTCCCACTTCATCATCCCTGTTGCTCCCTCTTGTTCCCATTCCCACCACAAGGGTTATCATTTCTGGAATCCCTTAGATGGTAGCACTGCAGGACTTACATTTACTTCTCTTCCTACTCCAGACTCTACTTCCATCATCTGTGCTTTAGATACATGTCACATAAACTTCTAGATGCCTTAATCACAGAAATATACATTCTAGTCAAATGCTGCTTAATAGCATAGTCGCCATTCATTGCAACCCGAGTATACTTTCATTGAACAAGGCACACTGCAGCGTTTTATGGGTATTTTCATCACCCTTTATGATCTCAGTTTTTTTAGCATTGCCCTTCATTGCTACATTCACACTTCAGTGTTCTCTGCCCTCTCCAGCAACTTAAGTAAGGAACATTAGGAAGAATGCGACATTGGAGTCAGAAAGCTTTGTATAAATTCTGACTTTGAAGCATATATATTGTTTGATAACAAAAAAAAAAAACGTAAATACACATAACAGGATGAGAAAAATATATATTTTTTTAAATTTCATCAAGTCCGAAAACTGTTGCCAGTTAATGATAGGTAATTCAAGTTTAAAAGAAATGGCTGAAAAGATAGAAGAGCTGAGGCTGTGTCTTTACAAGTCTTTCACGGTGAATCACTCATCTCCAATCCTATGAGAAATTAGGAATTTAGAGAGCAGCTTAATGAAGTAAGCAAATTCAAAGACACTGGATATGTGGTAGTGATTCCTGCTTCTATGGCTTGGGAGAAGGGCACTTCTAACTTACAAGCCAAATGACAGGGACATCAGGCTATTCATTTTTAGAGGTTGTAACTGCTTTTAAGGGATCAGTATCTCATTCTTGATTAGATGTTTATTGACTGTGGAATTATAACCTGAAATCATGCTTTGAGAATGCAATAAGAATGTACTTAAGGAATGTAACTTGATTTCCATGATGTTTAGAGACATTCAGACTGGAAGGATTATCCTACAGGAGCCTGGGTGGGAGAAAATGAGTTCTTGATTAGAGAAGCACATTTCCAAGTTTTCCCCTGGCAAGTAGCCACAAGTTTCTAAGAGGAAGCGGACATGGAAGAGGCAGCTTAGTTCAAGGCCTCTCTTAGAGATTTTGATCTACAGGACTCTCAGCTGAGGCAAGGGAGCCCCGGTGGTGTATTGTGTGAAGCAGTGATGAAGGAGCGAGGAGGGGGACTGTTGTGTTAATCTCTGAAGAAGTCTCTAAAATTCCCCTCACTAAAAATCTAAGCACAGATGCCTCACACAATGGACATTATGGTAGCCAGCAAATACTATTCAAAAACTAGGATCACTTACTATTAGAAAATGAAGCTTTTTTTTTTCTACTAGGTAAAAACAGGCAGAAAAAAACAGATAAAGCATTCAAATGTTTGAAGAAAGGCCTGTGAGTAAGTTTAGAAGAAATTCTGGGAAAAAGCCATTTCCAATAATTTAGCCCAAACAAAAATGTCTCTTTTTCCCTGCAGTGTGCTTAGTTATAAAATGGGAATAATGCCATTTACTTTTTAAGCCTAATTTGAGTACTGGAGAGGAGGACTAGAAGTTAGGAATTTATAAGTACATAGCATAGTGATTTGCATTCAGTAGTTTCTGAGTAAGTTGAAATTTAAAAAAGAACCCCAGACTATACATTTAATAATTGTTAGTCCAATTATTAGTCCAATTATTATTTAATAATTGTTAGTCCAATTATTGTTCCAATAATTGGAATAATTCCAATTCCAATAATTCCAATAATTGGAATTAGCTATCACTTAATTCCAACTACTTTAATTTTGCTCTGATTTTTTACAGAATTACTATAGTAATTCCCAATACTGGACCATTTCCAACTTACTATATCTTAATTTGCTACAGGCTAAACTCTCCTGCTGAAAAGAAAAATAAAAAAAGATGACAAAAATGCTAACTTAGCTCAACACAGATCTGTACCTCTTTTATCCTGTCATTACCCATTAGAAAATCTATTACAGCTCTATTATAAAATGAAAGGTAAGCTTCCCTGCCTGTTACATCTACTATATAATATCAGAATATATATCATTATTCATTAATTTAAAAATTAATTCAATAAATATTTATTGAGTGACCACTATACAGCAGAAACTCTTCAAAGAACTGGGAATAGAGCGATAAATAAAACAATAAAACGTAGAAAGATACCTACATTAAATGTACTTATATTTTATGGGGAAAGAAGATAATAAAGAAAATAAATAAGGAAAACATCCATATATTAAGTAGCCAGTACTTTACAGGGAGGAAAATAATGCAGAGAGAGAAGATAAAGTGCCATGGATATATTAATTTTATATACTTTGGCAACAGGAGACCTCAGAGAGAAGGTCACATTTGAGTAAAGACCTTGAAGGTAAGGGAACAAAGCATGTGGATACTTAGGGAATAATACCTCAGGCAAAGGGAATGGAAGATGTAAAAGCTCTAAATAGGGGGATATTCTGAGTGGGTTCCAGTGTTCACCTACACATTGGAATTGAAAGTTGAAAGTAGGTGTGAAGGGAACTTAGTTCAGATGGACACTGTAGGGCACTGAAAAGACTTCAGTTTCTACTATGAAAGAGATGCGGAACACTGGAGAGATTTAAGCAAAGTAGTAGCACAAACTGATATAACAAGATCACACTGACATATTGATCAGTCTGCAGGATAGGAAAAAAAAGGAAAACAAACCAAAGAACATTTAGCAGATTACTACAAAATTTCAGGTGATAAATATTGGAAGCTTGGATGAAGGTGGTAGCCGCAGAAATGATGAGACTAATATTCTGAATTTGGTGATGTAGCAGATTTGGTTTATAAGAGCACTCAAATGAGACTGCAAGATCTGGCATGAGCACTGGAATGATGGTATTTCCATTTCCTGAGAAGAGGAAATCCAAGGAAAGAGGAAGTTTTGGTGCTGAGTTTTGAATATGTTAATTTTCAGATGTGTGCTCAATAGTTGAGTGAAGATATCAAGAACACTCTCATATATTCAATTCTGTATGTCCAAGGGAGAGATCTGGACTGGAGTTTGAGATGATATTTAAAATGAAGAGACTACATGAAATTACCAAGATAGCGACTGCTGACAGAAAACAGGCCAGGTCCTAGGACTAAACCTTGAGATATACGTATGTATGTAGAGAGATTAGTGAGAAGAAAAGGCACTGACTAATAACAAAGAGAAGGAATGGCCACTGAAGCATGAGAAAATTAGTAGGACAACAGTAACTTGCAAGTAATTTAAAATGAGCTTGAAATCTACAGTGTCAAAGTATGCTTACAGTTCAAGAATATGAAGATTGGGAACTTAACACTAATTATAGCAACATAAGGATCAGCAGTGACTTTGGCAAGAAAAAATTTGCTGATATTGTGGGAATTAAAATTAAATAAAGTGAGTTTTAGACAAAGTGAAGGGGAAGAAGCAATATGTATAGTCATCTCTTCCAAGATTTTGAATAAGAGTAGAAAAGAGAACATATCTGTAGGTAGAAATGTTGTCCGCAGGCTTATTTTGTTTATATATTTGCTTTTAAGAAAGAATAAATAACACATTTGCATGTAGTTAGGAACAGTGCAAGAGAGAAAATAATTGATAATTGAAGAAGTGTCAGAATTGTTGGAAAAATGCACTTGAGTAATTAAGAGCTGATGGAATCTATTGTGCAAGAGACAGGCTGGTTGTCACTAGAAGCATGAACAATGCATTCATAGTAACAGGAGAAAAAATAGATTATAGGGTCTCAAATGAAAGTTTGGGAGTAGATGTGATGTTGAGACTAATGGAGATTTTATTCTATTTCCTCCTATTTTTCTCAATAAAATACAAAACAAGGTCATAAACTGACAGTGATGATCAAACAGGAGGTACCAGAGGCTTGAAAGGAGTGCTAAAAATATGAATTAATAATTTACAAAGTGGAAGAGAAAACAGACAAGGAAAGATTCATATGATTGATGGACAGCGTTAGGGCAGTGCTTGAGGGCAGTGATCTTGATATGTAAGTCAGCATGGCCGTCATTATGACTCTGTGAGTGGTGCACAAAGAAACTCAATATCGTATTATACCAGTCTCTTGAATACTCCATATAATCACCTTATTTTTTTTTTAAAGATTTATTTATTTTTACATACAAGTTGGGGTACAGGCCAGAGGCGTGGGGCGGCGAGAGGGTTCACCAGAGACAGAGTGGGGATCAGAACAGGCAGATCAGAAATACACTGCTGAGGGGAGCAGCGGGCAAGGCAGCAGAGGTCTGCCGCACCATGTGGGATTCTCCCCGGCTGGGCGTCGAACTCGCATTGTGCGCTGCCCACAGCTCCACAGCGCAGCGCTCAACCACTGCGCCACCGGGGAGGTCCATAATCACCTTATTTTTGTGTCCCCTCACGCCTTCCCTCTCACTTGGAATCTCTACTATCCTTTATACTGAAAAAGGCCCACTTATTATTCAAGAGATAACCCATATTTCATGTTTTCTATGAAGTTCTTAGTAACTTAGTTATCTTTCTTGTCTTTCATTCTTTCACATTCCATAGTGTTCTCCAGAACTGGGGAGAACACACTCAGAATTACACATTCTAATGTCAGCGGCATGACCTTGGAGAAGTTCCTTATTCATTTTAAGTAAGTTTCCTCATCCAGAAAATAAGCACAATAAAATGAAATATAGTTCATGGGCTTTTATTGATAATTCAGTGAGATAATATAAGTAAAATATTGTAAGCATTGCAATAAGCTCAAATAAGCTCAATAAGCTCAAAACTCAATACTGACTACTAGTTAATTTAGCATAATTATTACAGAACTAATTAATTCATACATTTTAATTGGCTCATGAGGAGAAAATCTTTCCTAATCACTATGCTATATCAGTTCAGTAAAGATAGGAACTATATGCTCTACTTGATTTTAAATCTCTCACAAAACAATGGTCAGAAAGATTTGGATGAGTGTTTATGAAGTTGAATTTTATTACACTGTAAACTTTAATTTTTTTT
>PVIJ01007130.1:0-85277 GCA_004024925.1 Scalopus aquaticus | reverse complement strand
GTGTGTGTGCTGTGGGGGGGGGTGTGTGTGTGCTGTGGGGGGGGTCTGCTGTTTGTGTGGGGGGTGTGTGTCTGCTGTGTGTGTGCCGTGGGGGTGTGGGGCGGCCGCGCACTCCGGGACGGGCGGTCACGTTCACAGGTGGCCGCGGCCGTCCCCCGACTCCAGCGCTGCCCCGCGCACCGGCCTGACTCGGCTCGTCCCGACCCACCGCCCCGCGGCCCCGCGGGAGAGTCTAGCGGACTGGGCGGGGGCTGAGCCTCCGTCCCGCTCGCAGCGGCCGAGGGGGCGCCCCACGGTGCCGGCTCGAGGCCCGCCCGCTTCGGAACCTTGGCGCAGCCCTGGGGACCAAGCGCGCTGACCCCAGGAGTTCGGCCGCGACAGCCGCCGTCCTGGTCCGCTCCGGCCACGCGCGCCAGCGCCGGGGCAGCCCTGGGGCGCCCCCTTCCGGCCGCGTCCGGCCCGGCGGCGTCCCTGGGAGCGCCCCGGCCCGCCCGTGCCCCCGCCGCTCCGTCCCCCACGGGCGACACGCGCCTCCGGAGGGAGCCGCGGTGGCCGGACCCGCGCCAGCGCGGCTCGGACACGCCCCCCTCGCCCGCGCAGCGGCCTGGCTCGACAGGGCCGCTGGGCGCTGAGAGGCCGGCGGGGCACGGGAGGCCCTGTCCATGTTCAAGCCTTTGCCTTCCGGAAGTGGCCCCGTCGGGGGTGAGGTCTGCCTTGGACGGGGCGCGGCCGGAGCCCCAGAGCGCGGGCGCCGCCCCCGGCCACCCCGGCTTCCCGCCCCCGGCGCCTGCAGAGAGCCTGGAGGGCGGTCTCTGGCTGCGCGGGGAGGGAGACGCAGCCAAGCCAGGGACCCAGGGACGCGGAGCCCGGGCGGAGCGCGCGCCCCCCCCCCCCCCCCCGACAACGCCCCGGTTTGCGGGAAATCTCCCTCCGCGCCCCGCGCCCGCCTCACTGGCCACACTCACCCTCTGGGGCACTCTTGACCGTCCATGCCGGGGTCCCTGAGCAGCCCCGCGCCCCACACACGCTCAGGCCTCAGAAACGCCGGCGCGGAGGCCCCGGGCGGACGCCGCTCCCGACGCCGGAGGGGCCGAGTCCCCAGCCCGCCCGCCAGGCAGCAGCGCCGGCCGCGCGGGCGTCCCGAGGAAAGGGCCCTTCCGCCCCGCTTGTCTCCAGCCCTGGACCGGGCAGCGAGACCAGCCCCTGGGCCGCCCGCCGCCGCCTGAGCAGCTGAGCTCCGCTGCGGCTCGCGCGCCCGCGCAGGTGAGCCCCGTGCCGCGCTGGCCTGTGGGTGCGCAGCAGCGTCTCGTGCGCCCTAATCCTGGAAAAGAGCAAACACCTGCGGGGGAGCCGCCAGGGCAGGGTGTGGGAGCCAGCAGCAGCAAGGCTCCCGGCAGCCGGCCGGGAAGCGCCCTTCTGTAGTGGGAAAGCTCCGGCTGTGCCGCAGGTAGGTGAGAAGAGGCAGGTTTGCCGCCCTCCCCCAGGGCGGACGCCTCCGGCCCGATGGCACCCGGAGCGGGCGTGGGCCTCGCAGCAGCTGCAGCAGCGCTCGGGCGCCGAGCAGAGGGCCGTCGGGGTGCAGCAGAGCCGCGGGACGCGCCAGGGAGCCCGCGAAGGTGAAGATTCGCGGGGCTGGGGCCTGCCTGGACTGGTCGCCTCCCAACAAGAGACCATTAAAAAGCTTAAAACGCCACCGAGGGCGCCGGAGCCCCTCCCTCTGGCCGTCCGAGCAGCTCACAGAACCTGCGCCGCCCTGTGGTCACCCTGGCCCGAGAGCAACGGGTTCCGGCCGCAGGCCCAGGGCAGGGTGGCCGGCGGCCGTGGGGCTTGTGCGGGCCCCCTGGGCCCTGCTGCTGGGCGGCCCTCCCGACACCCCAAGTGTGGACTGAGCGACCTGCTTTTCACAAAGCCAAATTTCCTGGAAATTTGACTTGTTCTTTTTCCCTGGCGGGCACATCCTAAACATGTAAAATTGAGCATTACTTAGAAATTTGGAGAAAAATCACCATTTCAAGCACAACTAACTTGAGAAACTTCTATTACCCTTCATTTTGGAGAGATTTTGGAAAGTTGCCTTTCTACTCCTGTCCACACTTCTTCATTTTTATTGCTCTTACTGGACATTTTCAAAACAAAGGGGAAAGCTGCAGGGCCGACCTGCATGTGGTTCAGCGGGCACTAAGAGGTTGTGCGGGCACGGGCGTGTCCACGACGCCAGGATGCCTGCCTCTGCTCCAGCCGGAGAGTGTACAAAAGCAAAATTGTCAGGGGGCATCTACCCCCTAAATGCAGCAATGTCGGGGCACCCCCAGGCAGCTCGGACGCGCCTCCCCCCTGCTGAGCCCGCCCTGCCCTGCGCAGGCCCAAGGCCCGGGAAGGACCCACAGAGCAGGCGTGTCTGGGCACCGGCGGGGGCCACCCGGCCTCCCTGGGCGGCAGGGAGCACCCGGAGCCCTCCTGCTCCTGGATTCCGCCCCAGACAGACAGCAGAGATTGTGCCAACTAAGTCACTTCTGTAAAGTATTTTTCAAAACCAAAGTATTTCAGGCGTGCTGGGAGGCCAGAGCTCCCACGAGCCGGCGTGGGCGCCCTCCTCGGGCCGAGCTGCCCGCCCTGGGTCCCTAGCCACGTCCAGCGTGTTTTCTATTTTTAATTTCCACTCATGATCTTTGACCTACTCCCTTTGTTGGGGAGTAAAAAACAGGATTTAAGTTGACATAATCTCTGCCTTGCTGGGACTGCACAAATTCACATTTCTGGCCTGACTTTCTGCCCACAAAGCCAGCTGTCCAAGGTCAGCCACCGCGGGGCAGCGCAGGCTGGGGGCCGGCTCAGCCCCGAGGCCCGGGCTCCCCCACGCCCCGCAGGTGCTGTGTCCGCGCGTGGGCGGCCGCTCGTAGGGCCGGCCCTGGACGGTTCCTGGCCGGCACCGCTGCTCCCGCCCCACGTGGGTGTCGGCGTTGCTGGGAAGGACGTGAGGCCGCGCGGGCCGCCAGCACTGGCCTCGGAAACAGCAGTCCCTCGGCGGCTCCGGGCTGAGGCCGCGGTCACGACGCCCCGGGAACGGCTGACCCGACACTGGGCGCGGCGCGAGGGGCTCACTGACGTTCGTCCCAGGGCGCCCCTCCCACTCTCGTGCGGGCTTACTGGCCTGGCTGGGCACGGACCGACGGTACCAGCGGCAGAGGCACCGTGGGTTTCCCCGAGCTGCGCGTCTGGGCTCAGCCCCTGCCGCGAGGAAAGGGAGGTGCCCACGCCACGCGGGGCCCAGACGTGACGGCTGCTGTCACTTCCCGGCACCTTCCGGGGCGGTAGGAGCGTCCCCTGGGTGCACCACGGAAGGCGGCGAGCAAGTCTGCAGAAGGTCACTGCGAGGGCGACAGACTCGGAAGCTCCGGGAACCCCAGGGGACCCTCTCCAAGTCGGGCGGGGTCCCAGTGACGCCCGAGGACACCCGGCCCAGCACACGCCCACCGCTCGGCCCGCCCACCCGCGCGGGGTCCCACCTGGGGGGGAGTCAGAAGCGCCCCGGGCACCGTGGATGAGGGACGGCAGCCGCCACGGGGCCGCCAGGGAGCAGGTCCGGCCTGGCCAGGGCCTCGGGAGGGCGGTGTGCGGGCAGCACGCGCCGCAGGGGCAGCTCCCGCGGAGGCCCAGGAGGGTCTGGGGCCCGGGCCGGAGCGGCTGCCCTCCACCACGCACAGGGCGGGCGCGCGCACGCACGTGCCTTCCCCCCGCAACGGACCAGATTCGTTCCGCAGTCGCGGGCCTGCGCGGCGTTCCCGTGGCGCGCTCGGGCCGCCAGGGCAGGGCCCAGGGTCGCTCCCGTGGACGTGGCCTGAGGTCCGAGCCCGGCCCTCGCCCCGCCCCGCGGGGAGCAGCGGAGTCCCTGGGGCTTCCTTTCTTCAGGGCGTTCCCGGGAGGCCCCAGAGGTCGCGGTCTGGCCAGCGCGGGACGCGGCGCGTCCGGAAGAGAGGGCTCACGGCTGCCGTCCGCGGGGCTGGCGGGGGGCGCCCTACCCGTGGCCGACCCCTCACGAAACCCCACCGGCCAGCGGCGGCACACGAGGCCAGGGTCACGCCCACGGACGTGCACGGGCAGCGCGTGTCCGAGGCCCCAGGACAGACGACGAGGCGCGCAGGCCACTTTCCGAGACTGACCACAGCACAACGGGCTGACGGGTTTATTGGTGACCTGAGGAAGCGCACGCGCTGAGACGTGGACATGCCGCGACCTTTACTTACAGCGTTTTGTTAAAGAAACGGCTGCGGGCCTAGCGCAGAGGGTGCCGTGGCAACAAAACAAAGCGGGTCGGCGGCGCAGGCCTGGGGCCGGGCGAGGGCCCAGCTGCTGCCCTCGCGACACGGACCCGCCCGGCTGGCGCAGGGAGACACGCGCAGCCACGCGCCCGCGAGGTGCAAGGACGAGGCCTCGGGCGGCTCCCGGACGCCCGCCCGGCCGGGCCGGGCCCTCAGAGCGTGTGCAGCCCGCTCTGCTCCTGGTAGTCCTCGTAGAAGCGCCGCAGCGCCTCGGGGACGCGGGGCCGGACGGCGCTCAGCGCGCGCAGGAAGTGCCGCCTCCCGACGCTGTGGGCCTGGATGTCCTCCTCCAGGGCCAGCAGGGCCGCCTCCCGGCACACGGCCACCACCTGTGGACACAGGGCGTCAGCCGGGGCACAGGCTGGGAAGCGGCTTCGCAGGCTGCCCTGCTCCCCGGCGCCCGCGGACTCCAAGGGGACACAGGCCCGTCTCCCCAGGACAGAGGGGAAGCCCCAGGGCTTCTCCGGCCGCTTTCCCGTGGGCCCCCGTGGACAAGAGCCCCGGGAGGGGGAACCAAGGGCACGGTCCCCGAGACAAGCCCAGAGCAGGCCGGGCTGGCGCGGCTGCCTCGGCCACACGGCGCATGGCCTGCCGCTCCCGCCAGAGCTCAGAGCACCGAAGGCAGCCCCAGGAGGGCGACCAGGCGGCCAGGGGAGGCCGGCACAGGTGCCAGGAGGGCCTGGGGCACCGACCACATGCCCCTCACTCAGGACGGGCCGCCCTGCCGGCCGCCCTGGCTAGCGCCGTGGCGCAGCAACGAGGCGGCCGGCCTCCGGCGGGGTCTGGCCGAGGGGCTGCGGGAGACCCTCACCTCTGCTCCCGAGTACGTGTCCGTCAGGGGGACCAGCTCGTGCATGTCCACCTCGCTGCTGATGGGCATGGAGTGGAGCTGCAGGCCCAGGATCGCCCTCCGAGTGGCCGCGTCCGGCAGAGGCACGTGTATGATTCTATCGATCCTCCCGGGCCTCAGCAGAGCCTGCAGAGCAGAGGCCCGACGTGGACGCGCTTGCCCGGCGCCCGCAATGGCCAGCTCCGCAGCGGGCCGAGCGCGCAGGGCCCCGGTCTGTCCTGCAGGGTGCAGGACGCCCAGGGCACATCCTCACTAGGAATGTATTTTAAATTTCTCAAAAAAAAATCAGATGATCCAAATAAAAGCACCTCATGACTTCAACTCTTCAAGAGCACAGGCGGAGCCTGGTGCCAGCGTGGAGGGGAACCCCCAGGACAGAATCGGTCCAGACACCAAGCGCCGACCGTACCCCTTCCCTGTTCTAGCCGCGTTGAGGACCCTCGCACCGCCACGTGGAACCGCGACCAGAAAGTGATGTGGCCGGGCCCCCCAGCCGGCGGCCGCCCCCACCTTGTCTATCCTGTCCGGGCGGTTGGTGGCGGCCAGCACCGTCACGTCCTTCAGCTGCTCGATGCCGTCCATCTCCGTCAGGAGCTGGGCCAGGACCCGGTCCGCGACGCTCCCAGCACCTGAAGACCTGATTTTCAAAAACAGCCTGAAACCCGTCAGCCTGTGCGCAAACACTCACCATTTTAAAATGGTGTCTTAGGACAAGAAATATCTTGTCTGCTTAAGAGCAGGCCGCACCCGGGCGCACTCCCCGCGAACGCCGACAGGAGCGGGGAGCCCGGGAGAAGCCGCGCAGCAGGCTCCGGGCCGTGAGGAGGGCAGTGCCCGCCGGGACGCGCAGCGAGGGGTCTGCCGCTGCGGCTCGCCACCAGGCTGGCAACCGGCCCGCCGCGTGGGCTGCGCAGGACTCGCTTCGCTGCCGCCGACGCCAGAGAAGTCCGACAGAGCAGTGGCATCAGCAGGGCTGACCAAAGCCTTGCGCTGGCCACGGTCCTCGCTGCCCCCGCTGCCCCCTGGCCGCGTGGCCGCGTCCGAGGGCGGGATGAGCGTCTGGCCGGAGCACCTGCCCGAACCCGCCTCGGCACTGGGACGGGCACGCCCAGTGACCCCCAGGTCTTCAGTCTGGTTTCCAGAAACCACCCGGCCACCCCGTGCCGTGGCTTCGGGGATGCTCCTCTGCCCGCTCGGCCCATGGCCTTCCGTGCTGCCGGAGCGCTGGAACAGCACCGGCAGCTCAGCGGCAAGCACGCCCGTCTCAGCACGTCAGGGGCAGACGCCCTCCGCTGCCAGTCTCTGCGCGGGCACAGCTGCGCACACCCACGGGACGTAACTGACCCTTCTTCCTGAAAGAGTGGAGACACAAACATGTCCCGTTTGCCACCTGCTGTCGGAGGAACCGCGGGGGCAGACCTGAGGACCAGGGACCCCCGGACCCCACCCGCCTGCACGGTCCCTGCCCCTCCCTCCTGCCCGCCCGCCCGCCGGACGCAGCTTGGGGGCTAACAGCGGACACATCTTGGGGCAGAGCTTGTTCTTGGCCAAAGACCTTCCGAAGCTTCAGCAGGAAACTAAAACTGCAAAGCAGGCGTCCCAGGAAGGCAACACCAAGGCCATGAAAAAGCGCTGAGCCCAGGGGACTCCCCGGGCGGGGCGGGGCGGGGCAGGGCAGGGGCCTGCCCACAAGACCTTCGCCACGAGCAAGCTCTACAGCCACTGTGCGGAGACGCTCCCCCTCCCCGCAGAAGCGCTCCCCCTCCAGATGGCTGCATTCCAGTCGGCGGCGCGGGGACGAGGGCACGCACGGTCCACACGGAGGGAGACCTGCGCAGAGCACGCCACACTGCCAGGCCGCGCCCACCGCCGGGGACTGTGTGACGCCGGAGCCGACACCTGCGAGCACGAGGTCCGGCCCCAGACGCGCGCGGGCTGACGACCGCCAGCCTGTGTGTTTCAGTGTTAATGCCCCGACTAGGACACGCATTTCCCTGCCAACCCCTCCCAGAAAGTCAAGCCCGTCACCCCTTCCTCTCTCGGTTACAGGCCAAGCACTCACGTCGTCGATCGGATTTTTTAAGATGCTTTTCAAAGTGCATATCTGAAAACGTGAAAAGCGCTACACCGCCGGCACCCACGTGGGTTCTTAAGGTCTCCCCCACCCGCAACACTCAGGCCAGACAGGCCAGAGAGCCCTGACGGAGGCTGCGTTGGTCTCGTCACAGCCCGTCATCAACCTGCCGTCCCTAACAGTTCTGTGTGGCAGCGTTAATTTTACTTCTCCCAAATAACCCAAACTGTCCTCCTGCTACTCCTAAAACAAATACTTACCACAGTTAGAATTTTAGAAGGACAGGGCCTCCCTGGGGCACAGGGGTCAGTCTCAGCACTATGAGGCTATCGCAGCCACTGCCGCATGAGTTCAATCCCCGGCCAGGGAGTTTCCCACAGGGTGCAGCAGACCCCACCCGTCTCCCCGCTGCCCCCTTAGCAGTGTGTTTCAGTGGATCTGCCTGTTCTGCTCCCCACTCTGTCTGGGGAGTCCCCTCACCCCCGCACCTCTGGCCTGCACCCCAGCTCTTGTGTGCATAAATAAATAAATCTTATTAAAAAAAGTGAGTCACTGAAACACCAGTATTTGGAGCAGAGAAAGTTTAGTGTGGGCTTTCAAGCAAGGAGACAGAAGAGGAAACAAAAACAGCATGAAAGTCTGCTTCCCTGGGCCTCCCTGGTGGAGCAACGGGTTAGCGCAGCACCGTGGAGCTGCCGGCTGCGGCACGAGTTTGATCCCCGGCCGGGGAGATTACCCGCTGCTCCCCTCAGTAGTGGGTTTCAGCGGATCCGCCTGTTCTGCTCCCCACTCTGTCTCCGGGGAGTCCTCTCATCCCCACACCTCTGGCCTGCACCCCAGTGCTTGTCTGCATCAATCAACAAATAAATCTTCAAAAAGAAAAGAACTTTAGAAGGGTTCCATGTCTTCCTCAGGAGTGTCTCCCCTCCGAGGCCACCACCGCAGGCCGCTGCCTGGGCTCTGGACAGGGCTCCCCAACTCGCACAACAGCTGCCCGTCGGCCCCACCAGCCTGCGCACCCCGGCCTCTATTCCCACCCCTCCCCAGGTTCCCATCGCATGGAAGCGTCTCCGGAGAAAGTTTCTGAGCAGGCCCTAAAGGCCAGGGCGATGCCCTGAAGCCGGAGCTGTGGTGGCGCGTCTCCCTCTCACAGTAGGAAGCCGGGCTTCAGAGGAGGACGTGCCTCGGGTCCGCTGGCCTGCCCCCAAGCCCGGGCCCCGCGACACACGCTGCGCACGGCCTGGCACAGCCCGACGGTGGGATGAGGCCCACTGCGCCGGGCGCGGAGGCGGCACCACAAACCAGCCCGACGAGCAGGTGACTGGTGAGACCGAGCGCTGGGGCTGGGGCCAGAGCCGGCCAGCCGGGCTCGAGCCCAGCGCTGCACCCGCCCGCGAGAAGGCGGCCACGCAGAGCCCACCCCTCAGCACGGGAGGGCTAGGGTGCCCGAGGCCCCGACACGGACTCACGGTCCTTGGACTTGCCGGACACACCTCGGCCGCTCGCCAGGCGCTGCCGGCTCTGACCAGGCTGGCCTCGGGGGCTCCGCGTCCCGCACGCGGCGGCTGGGGTCTGAGGACCGGCTGGAGCGCGGCCAGGGCCCAGCGGCCGGCGGGGGAGAGGCCAGGCCCAGAGGGCACACGGGCAGAGCCCAGGCTGGGAGCCAGAGGGGCTGGCGGGCACGCGGCTGCCACGGAAGGGCCGACGTCATCAGGGGCCTTACTGCGAAGCGCGCCCCAAGCTTCCAGAACACAGCAAGCTTTACTGAGTGTCGGCCAACACCGGCGTCGCCGGGGCCGCAAACCCGCCCCCTGCAGCCACACCGCCGGGGCTGAGCCCAAGGGCCCTGCGGCGCCAGGAGCCGCTCCCTCACGCCCAGCAAAGCTCTGCACAGGGCTCCGACGCAGCCTCACGCTCACGCGTGGTTAAGGCCAAGACCGTGTTCGGGCGCCCACCACGGCATGGGCACACACGGAAGCCATGTCAGGCTCACCCACTTTTCAGGTCCTAGGAAACTGTGGAGTGGGGCGGGCAAACAGGCGTGAAAGGCCCTTCTGAAGGCGCGGATCTC
Organism: Scalopus aquaticus; assembly: GCA_004024925.1. Taxonomy (NCBI): domain Eukaryota; kingdom Metazoa; phylum Chordata; class Mammalia; order Eulipotyphla; family Talpidae; genus Scalopus; species Scalopus aquaticus. The sequence goes on along the minus strand of PVIJ01007130.1, from coordinate 75,963 downwards.
TCCAAGCCAGGCGGCCTCTGCCCACCTGTGAGTGTCGCCCCCGCAGCTCTCACAGCTAACGGTCAGCTGCTCTCCTTCCAGGAACTTGAGTCAAAACAACTGATTCAAAGGCGACAGGACAGCAAGACCAGTGATTACCACAACTCTCTGCTCAATTTATTAAACGTGAACTTTGGAAATTAAAACCTTGCTGAGAAAGTCTTCATAGGAACTGCCATTTTGGACTAGAGATATGGGTTCGATCTGAAGTGACAGAAGAGAGACAACTTTGAACAAACAGAAGCAGCACGGCTCCCACAACCTCCTACCAGTGGAAATGCTGATTCACGGGGTGCATTTTCCCGTTGTCTATTTCTGAACGCAGTAACTTGGTTTAGTGCTTTGGGGATTTTATATTTTTGAAATCTGGCAATACGGTTTTTTTCTGACTTCTAGAAACTATTCAATCAAAAAGCTGCAGAACAGAACATCCATGTGACGGTTCGGTTTGTTCCCTCTGAGGCGACAGCACCCTCCCCAGTAGGGCGACCCCACTCTGGGCAGAGAAGCCACGAGAACAGCCCGAGCCCAGGCCTGGCGACGTGCGCATCGGCCCCGCCTCTGCCTTCTGAGGTCGCCCGCGGGCCCAGAAGCGTCTCTGGAGAGAAAGTCCTGTGGGGTCTCTGCGCCGTGCCCTGGGCAAGCCCGGGGAAGGGGCGCACGCCACACGCGAGCACGGCTCCGGGGCTGTGTCCCGGGCGGCCTGTCCTCAGCGGCCAGTCTGTCGTCGCATCTGCAGACCCCCAGAGCAGGGTCTGCTGCGTGGACCTTTCTGCGGAAAGCCCCGCCCACTTCCCGCACGTCCTGTGCGGGGGGCTGCCCCCGCCCCACCGTCTGCCGCCCGCCACCCCCGCAGCACCACCCACCCTGCTCCTTCGCGCCAGGCAGACGTCTGCGGTCAGCGCAGCGCAGCTCCTCGGCTCCTCCCTCCCGCGGAGTGAGGGGAGTCAGCTCTTCACACCCTCTCAGGCCATCCCCTCAGAAGTAGCAGGAGGACCCAAGACACAGTCCAGAAGCCCCAAGCCGATGGCCTTTCTGGGGCGTGGCGCGGGCGGCACGGAGAGCCAGGCAGGCCCCCCCAAGAGCATCCAGGGACAGCCTCTGCTCAGGGGCGCAGCCGCCCCAGGGGCCAGGACCTTCCGCTGGCAAGGACTCGTCAGGCTGCAGAGACCCAAGCCCCTGCACAGAGCAGCAGCCCACAGGTGTAGGCAGCTCAAGACACACACGGCCTACCTGGAACGGGCGACAGTCCCCCTCACGCCTGACATTCAGGAACGAGACAACACCCATTTTTAATTTGAAATATTAAACAAAAAAATTTTTATTCTATTTTAGCTGTGTTTTTAAAAACACGGTTTGATCTAGAAAAAACCTGAGTATAGAACTTTCATTATAATTGGATTCCACTCTATCATATCAGCATTTAATTGAGCTTTGTTTAGTTTTAACTAGGCTTGCCCAACGCTAACTGTGACAAGGAGCGTCAGGGGTTTCTGCAAACGGAACAACTGAAATAGTCTGTGTTTTTCAAAAAAAAACTGCATATGAAGTGTTACCAAGTGATTACATAAATAACTTAATGGCATAAGAGGAAAAAACTAACTCCAAGCTGCTTTCATTTAGGCCAAATGTATTCATAAATAAGAAATGCTATTTATTCCACGTTGTAATTCCTAAGATTTACAAGCAGTCCTGCTGAATTTTTCTTACCTGCCTCTTTCAACTGCTAAGGCATCAAGTTCATCGAAGAAAATAATGGAAGGAGCCACCGCTCTCGCTTTCCGGAAGATCTGGAGAAGAGAAAGCCCTATCAGCTAATGACCAGCAAGCTCCAGAAAACTCTGGTTTCAGGTTAAAAACTGTATAAGAAGGAGCCCACATCACCCAGCGAGAGCCCCGCATCCACGCTCTGCGGGCATCTGCGCGCCCCGGGCTGACGGCACCCAGACAAGGCCGCAGCCGCCAGAGGACAGCCCAGGGTCGGCCAGCTCTGTGGGGCCCAGCGCCACACCCTGGAGCTGGGGGACTTCAGCGGGTGGCCGCAGTTCTCCAAACTGCCCTTTCCTCGTCTGTAAAACGTGGGTGGCGATGAACGCCTGCCTCGGATAATTACAAGGACTGGATGAAAAACAAAGTGGAGGCCTCAGCACGATGAGAGCCCGCAGGCTGGAAGACGACGGGCACCGCAGGCCGTCACTGAGAACAGCTGGCCCGCAGAGAGGGGGACATCGCAAACCCAGAAGCCCCGGTCATTTCTCCAAAGGCGGGTTCGGAAAGTAACGGCCAAGGTAGAGCCAGGACGAGAAAAACGCCCAGCGCGAGGGGAGGCCAGCGGCTGGGGCAGTCAGCTCGGGAGCGAGGCCGCGCGGCCCTGCTCGCCCAGGCCTGCACCCAGGAAGCCGGCCGCTGCCCCTCCGCCACGGGGCCGCATCTCAGCTCTTCCGTATCATTCTCACCGTCCACACGCAGAGAGGAAAAAAGGGCAAAGCAGTTTTGTTTCTAAGAGGATAAACAGGCAGCACCCCCTCGCGGGGCCGGTGGGTGCTGGGGAGCCGCGAGGGGACTGCCCAGGCCACGCCGCCGCGCTCCCACCCTCGCTGCAGGCAGCGAGGACGCCGGCCCCGGAGACAGACTCGGCGGTGGGGCCTCCTGGCCGTGCGGCCGCTGCAGCAGGGCCGGCTCCACACGCAGGAGACAGGGAAGCCCGCCGAGGCCCGGACGGGGCAAGGTCTGGGCTGGGGAGTGAAAGGCCGGTAGCATTAGGTTCCAAAAAACCATCCATGTGATCAAAAAAGTCTCTTTAAGTCAGACAGTACAGGCCTAAAGGAAAAACCAGATCAGTAGACTTAGACCCAGAAACCGGTCTCTGACCAGCACCCAATGACACGGAACGCAGCGCGCTGGGGCCGGGGCGCGGCTCACCTCTCGGACCGCCCTCTCCGACTCACCGACGTACTTGTTCATCAGCTCGGGGCCCTGCAGGGAGAAAACACCAGTTGGCCGTGGGAAGTGCAGCCGCGCCGCAGCCAGCACGAGACGCAGGACGGGACTCTTCCCGTGGCACGGCGCCTGCACAGGCTTCTGCTCGCGGTGAGCGCCAGGGACCAGCTCCGGCCTCGTGCCACACGCTGCCCGTCGCGCGGGACAGCCGACCCGGCCGGCACCACGCGGCCTCTGGGTCCCGGGCTGCTGTGGCGGCTCCAGGCCCACACGGCAGGGCACGGCAGACAGTGGCGGGGTCGGGGCTGGCCCAGAGCCCAGGAGATGGGGCTGAGTCGGCACCAAGACACCCCAGCAGGAGCGCTCCTGGGACAGACGCCCGCCGCCCCGGGGCCACCCGGCACCACGCCCTGGGACCAGGCCGGGCCGTCGCTCCCCACGTGTCCGCTCGGCCCGAGTGACCCCCCTTCGGCCCTGCGGCCAGCACGTGTGCCGTCGAGGAAGAGGCTCTTCCGCCTGAGTCCGAGCCTCCGAGCGCCACAGGGGCCGGCTCCCAGCGGCGCCCCAGGCCTGGCCTCCCGGGGAGGGTCTGCTACGGCCACCTCGGACACGCACCCCGACACCAGCAGTTCCAAATTGTAACTTTTTTTCCTTCTTAAATACCTGAGAGCGCAGCGACTGCAGCCGAGCAGCAGACTCTGCTTTCCGCTCTGCAGGGCGTGGAGGCCGCCAGCGGGCAGAGCGGGGGGGGCAGCCGGAGTCCGGGGGTGCCCAGCACGGGGCAGGGCCAGCGGGCACAGGGGGCGGGGCGAGGCCCTGTGGGGAGGACGGGCCTGGGGAGGAGCAGGCTGGCGGGGCTGGGCGGCTGGAGGGAGTCTCCCCGGGCCTGAGGCGAGGAGACGGCCGCGGACGGGCGCCTCGCGCGAGGGGCCGCGAAGGGAGAACTCGAGAAGGAACGGACCCGTGGCGGCGGGCGGCTAAGACCCTCGCTGCCCTCAGGTGAAGACAAAGACGTGAATGTGCCTGGCAACGAATGCCCCCCGCCGGCCAGCCAGGGGACGGGAGCGCCGCGGGGCTCAGCGAGACCTGCACGGACAGGGCACACCAGTGACTCGCCGGCCACTCGCGCGTGGGAGGCCCGCGGGGACGTGCAGGACGCAGAGGGCGGCCCCAGAGGGCGCAGGAGAGCGTGTCACTCGTGGCCCTGCGGCTGGACAGAGGCGGCTCGAGAGCAGGAGGCACGGTGGACCCAGCGCGGGCACGCGGCGTCAGCCAGAGCCGGGAGCACCACAGCAGGTAAGCAAGCCGCGTGGGCGTCCCCTCGACCACGGACCTTTTCAAAGGCGCTGGCGGCCGGCAGCGAAGCAGCAGCGACACCGGTGCGACTCTCGGCCCTCGGCCGGTCGCCTGGCGTGCGCTCCGCTCTGTGGGGTCACGGAGCCGCCGCCTAAGCCGCCCGCGCAGGCGTGCGCTTTCCAAGTTGCCTAGTGCCGAAGTCGGCAAAACAACAACACTCACCCAAACACACGCCGCCCCGCGAGTGCAGCGGGCTGCCCCGACCCTTCCACGCCACCACAGGGCAAGGCCCGCACCTCGGCCCTCGGCTCCGCCGCCCCACTCCGGCCCGCCCACCTCCCGGAGCGCCCGGCGCCGCCCGCTGCTTCTGTCCCGCACAGCGGCGCCGCGCCCACGCTGCGCGTCAGGGACGCCAGGTCAGCTGGCGGACTGAGCGAAGCGCTGCGGCGCGCAGAAACACGCCCCGCCCGAGACGCACGGGCCGCGGGAGGGGCCGGGAGAAGCAGCAGCAAGCGAAGCAGCACACGGAGGCCGAGCGGGCGGCGGGCGCGGGCCAGAGCAGCTCGGGCAAGAAGCCCGGGGGGGGGCTCGCCCAGGCGCCTCCTTGGAAGCTGAATGCGCCTCCCTCAGGGCGCCCTTCCGGCCGAGGGCTGGGCGCAGGGCAGGAGCGCGCGAGCCCAGGGCGCCCACCTTCACGGCCAGGAAGTTGAGCCCGCTCTCGTGGGCCAGCGCCTTGGCGATCATCGTCTTGGAGCAGCCGGGCGGGCCGTACAGGAGGACGCCCCGCGGCGGCCGCACGCCCATGCGCACGAAGGACTCCGGGTGCCTCAGGGGCCACTCCACGGCCTGCTTCAGCTTCAGCTTGACGTTCTCCAGCCCTCCGATGTCTGACCAAGACACCTGCGGAACAGGACGCTTTCTAAGTAGAAGTTTTGCCGGACGGAATAAAAAATAAGCACAGAAGAAAAGCAAGAAGGAACAGAAGCATCTAAGAACCAGAATCCTTAAAACAAAGCAAGCCCCAAGAGTACCCCAAAGCACATCAGAAACGCATAAAAAGCGAGGGGCCCATCACTGAGCACCCAAACCCCCACCGTACCCCTGCTCGCGGCGTGAGGGAGAGCATCTAATGACCGAACGCGCGGCTGCACCCCCTTCCAGCCCACACGGCGGCTGCATGAAGATGCCGTGACCCACACACAGCCTCGCCCGTCGGTCTGCAGGCCGCCGGGAGCACCACCCCTGCTGCCCTCGCTTCGTGAAGTGTCCTCAAAGCCCCGCTCCTCAGCGAGAAGCACCCCCGCACATCACACAGCAAGCAGGTGCTGAGAACCCCAGGCCAGAGCGCGTGCACGGGCTGCAACTCAAGCAGCCATGGGCACAGACGAGCACGCCGGGCCCAGGCAGAGGGCTCGGGGCGCGGGGGTCTGCTCCGGCCGGAGCAAACTGAAGCCAGCTCTGCGGCCAGGACACCAGGAAACAGCAACAGAGCTGGCCGGGGAGAACTGGCCCAGGGATGGAAGCCTCAAGAGTAAAGAAGTCTGAAAGTGGAAAGAAAAAAGACATGTGGAGGACAAAATGTGAAGTGAGGCCTCAGGTGGCAGGACCCCGAGACTAGGCGCTTGAGCCCCTCTTTGCTCACGATGAGATCCCGAGAGGACAGCAGGGAGCCCAGCGACCTTTCACCGCGCCCAGACCAGGCTGCCCGAGCGAGGCGAGGGCGTCGCCAGGCGGATGCTGGCGGCACAGAGGCGTTGCACGTGGAGAAAGGAAGGGGGGGCAATTTAAAGTCAAAGATTTCCAGATGAAACAGCAGAATACAGACCCCAGGAAGACCCCCTCCAGCGGGAGGATGCGGGAGGACGCACGGGACGTGCGCAGCGCAGCCCGAAAGCCGCGCCGGAGACCCGAGGGTGTGGGCGGTGGCGCTCAGACTCGTGGGGGCAGGGCCAAGGAGAGGAAGAGGAGTCTGAAGGGTGACCTGGAGACCCAGGATCGAGGGGTGGCCGGAGCATGCCAGGAACTGCACCTGCTTGATTTCGGGGTGGGGTGGGGTGTGTGTGTACCGGGGCGTTTTTGGTTTGGGGCCACAAAACCAGGGAATGCCATCGTCTCCCCCATAATCCCGACCTAAGATTTAAGAGCTTTTCCTAATTGCTTTCGTAGGACTTACTTTAGGAAACTTGGACCCAAAGGCGTGAGCACCGCCAAGCCAGGCTGCCAAGCCACCCAGCGTGTGCGCGTGCGGCGGCCGGCCAGGCACGTCAGCCTTCGCTCGTCTGCCTGCTTCCCTTTCTCTAACCGACGTTTGACGCCGAAGGCCTGACCCAGCCCCCGCTGCCGGGGTGGGCCCGGCGGGTGCAGCCAGGCCACGCCCACACAGGATGTCCAGGACGCTCGCAGGGGCCCTGATCTGGCCTTTATTTCTCAATGCGTTGCTGAAATATTTTAGACACATGCAAAGATTGAAAGGTCAGTACAACAGAAGCACAAATACTCTGCCAAAATACACCCATTTTCAGAATTTGCCATGATTTGCTTTAGTGTGGGCTGTAGCTCTGCCTCACACGCGTGTGCACGACAGGACTGTGGCTCACAGGACACAGCACAAGCGGCACGTGAGGCGGCGGCAGGGCGGAGAGGACGCCACTCCAAGCTCAGACTCCGGACTGGTCAGCCCGGCATCTGGCTGGTGGTTATTCGGCCACTTTGGTCATTTCTTTTGGAAAAGTTAACTCTACACAGCTGAATGAAAGAGTTAAATTTCTGAAGTATTTAACTAGGTTAAAAGTACACTCTTGATTGTGGCACAGGGTATTGCCTGGTTAAAAGTAATTACTTTCTCAAATGTGATCCCAAATGTGATCGTTATTGCTCAGAACCATAAAACAGAAGCAGCAGAACCCTGGGCACCAAGGGTGGCAGAAGAGACTCTCCTGCCCAGACAACAAGCAACAGCGTCTTGGGAAATGGAGGGCGAGCCCGCCGAGAGCGCACGTGGGCCCCACAGGCCGTGTGTGCCGCGTGCCAAGGAGAGCATCCTACCTGACTTCACAGAGCCTTAGTGCTTTCAGTCTGTGGGGGAACCAGAGAGAGACACAGCAAAGTTTTTACAGAATGGAGACTCAGAGTCCTTCTAATAACCCAGCAGGTACAGGAAGAACGGTGTGTAATTATGGTCAATGCAACGACGTAACTCAAATCAACGGACAAGCAAGGCCAATGAGCTATGCTGAGAACTTCGACTGGCCTGTCAGAGTCTCAACTTCCTCCTCCTCGGGAAAGACCTCAGAGGAAAACGTCCCATTTGCAAATCTTGAAAGTGTAACTAACGAAACAGAGAATGTTCTCGATAGTCATGCAGCCTGACGCGGTCAGCGGGAGTGAGGAGTGTCCACTGAACTGGGAGGCTGGGCGCAGGCAACTGTACCAGCTTCCAGGCCCTCGAACGGGGGCCCCGACCGGACGGGAGTGGGGGCGTGGCTTCGAGGGCCCCTGCGGACTGACACACACACCTGTGCCCGCAATGAGGGCGTGTCGAAGGAGACACACCAGCACACGCGCACACAAGCCCGCAGGGTTCGTGTGAACAGAGGGCTTGAGCTGGGCAAGGCCGGAGCCGCGGCGGAGCAAACCACCGCAGGGCCCCGACAGCGCACGGGCGCCCACAGCCCCACACAGCCGCGACCGCGCCTACCACCACCGCCACCAAGATTTCAATTAAATCAAGTCTTTAAAATTCAGACAAGGAAGCTTTTCTGGACTCGCAGCTCCTTTTGGAGTCTGGCCCACCGTGTGGCGGGCAGGGGCAGGGACGACTTACGTTCGGGACGTCGATCGCCACCTCCCTCATGGCGCTGGGCCTGACCTCACTCGCGGCCTGCAGGAAGTCGTCCAGGGCGACCTTCACCGCCCCCGCCGCTTTGCTGTCGGGCAGACTGGGCTGCTTCCTCAGGGCTCTCCGCAAGGCACAGAGACCTGCAAAGGGGAGAGTCACAGACTCATCTTCCACCCCAAAAGCACAGGCTCAGCCATCACCAATATGATAGAAGCCCAGCCTCGGCACAGCACAGCATTCAGACTTCCGTGCTTGTGTGAGAAGTGGGGCAGGAGACGGAAGAGTGTGGGTGACGAAGGCCACCCCAGTGCTCAGAGACAAGAACGAGACAAACTAATGCGAAACATGAAAAAGGTTCCCTTACAGATGTGAACTGGAACTTACAAAAACCACATATGCGCACACCCAAAGTAACCACCACCACAAAGGTCTATCAAAATAGGCTCAGAAATTTCTCTGAAAAGAGTCAAGTACTGAAATAACAACACGCCTTCTGCCTCTGCCCCTCATGGTAACACGTCCAAACCAGAGTTACACGTTTTGAAAGGGGCTGGCGGGAACCAGCACAGGGCAGTGAGCGGCCCGCTGGGAATGGAGCCGGACGCGGACACGAGCCGCGGACACATGGAAGGAGCAGGGGGACTGGCGAGGCCTGGAGGTGGCGCGATGGGGGCTGGGGACCCATCTTGGGAAGGGCCGTCACTTGGAGAGCAGAAAGACACTGAAAGACCGAGAAACAGGCAGGGACGGAGGAGCAGAATCAGAGAAACAAGCTTGGCAGGAGCCGCACAAGCGCATCCCTGATCCAAAATGACTTGTGAGGACGCTGCCCTGCGAGGCAGAGGTGCCAAGCTCCTTGTGCTGTTTGCTCAGACTGACGTCCCGCCCTCCCACACACTAACTGCCAGCTCAGTGCCCGGGCAGCCCAGGCCCACTGCCGGTGGCCAGCAGTGGCCGAGCGCGAAGCTGCTGGCTGTGTCTTCCCAAGCACAAGGCCTCCCTGGAGGAAGTTCTCCTCAAGACCCTGGAAACCCAGGGGATACCTGACCTTACCCTGGATGCCAATCAGCGCTATCATTTTCAAGTCTTTTAACTGCTACGATTCAGCCAATTTTTACTAAATTAAAATGACACCCTTGTCTGTCATTTTACTTGCTTTCATTATTTGAACTGCGATAGAGAAACAAAAACCAACCAACGCAAGGAAAGCAGACACACCCCAAACCAGGGCTGGACTCTGCTCCCGCCCAGAAAGGCAAGCGGCAGACAGCGACCCCCGGCCCTGCGCAGGAACAATCCGGGGAGGCTCCGAGGGAGGCGGCTAACGGACAAGAGCTCACACCAAGATCCAAGGCCAAGAAATTAAGATTTAAAAAAAACCTCAATTAAGATTTACTGAATCAGAAAAGAACCATTCACTAGAAGAGCAGACAGACACAGGAACATCAGCAAGGAACAGAGCTGAGGGCAGACACTCAGGGCTCCTCTTTCCTAAGTTTCAAGTTTAGAGTTAAAATTTTACAATGTAAAAAAGAGAAGCAATACTTCTACATTCTTAAGACACAATTTTGAAACAAAAAAAAAAACCAGGTGTAACAAATTAAAACATAAGTGTGTCATTTGTTCATTATTTTATTTTCCAGAGCTCTCAAAAGTCGAGTGGAAAACAAAAGTAAACTAAGAGAAGGCAAAACGCCCACACATTCTCTCCAGAACAGGACATCTTCCCCCCCAGACTCCGGCTGCCACCCAGATGCTGTCACTCCCCCACGAGAGCTGCTCCAGCTTAGGTCAGAAAACATCACCTTGTCCCACGCCCCCGAAATCCCACAACTTTACACCCCCTTACTCAATTAGGAAATTACTTCTGCAACAAGTTTCTTCATTAGAAACTAACAGTGGGGCCTCCCTGGTGGTGCAGCAGTTGGGCGCTGCGCTGTGGAGCTGTCGGCAGCGGCGATGTGAGTTCGACGCCCGGCCGGGGAGAGTCCCACAGGGTGCGGCAGACCTCTCCTGCCTCGCCCGCTGCTCCCCTCAGCAGTGTGTTTCTGATCTGCCTGTTCTGCTCCCCACTCTGGCTCTGGGGAGCCCTCTTGACACCCCAAGCCTCTGGCCTGCACCCCAGCTTGTGTGCATAGATAAATCTTAAAAAAAAGAAACTAGCAGTGAGCCTAAACCGGCCCTGACCGCGGTAACGCTCACACAATTACCACCCACCCCAGAGACAAGGAGTCCTGGAGAGAGAAGACGGAACAAGGCAGCAGATTTGAATTTTAAGAGTTGAGGGTAAAACTTCCAAGTGAAAACTGGGAGCAACTACAGTAAAGCTCAAGTGTGACATTTTAAAACGGCCTTTCCCCGGACACCAGCGCTCCAGGCGCCTCCGTTTATCTGAAGTCTTGATCGTCCATCACCTTGGCGCTCAACAAGGACAAGCAGGTCAGGGCCACTGGCTTGGGAGTCTGGGCCAGGCCTGACCCCCGCGACCAGGTCTGCTCGGAAGCCTCCCTGTCGCAAAAGCAGCTCTGACCAGGGCCCAGCCCTGAGCTGGCCAGCCCCCGGCGGCCGGAGCCCCGATGAACAATCACCTCCCGCCTGAGGCCAGGGGACACAGAGAACACGCATTCCAACACCAGAACGAGGGCCTCCCTGGGGCGCAGGGGTTAAGCGCAGCACTACGAAGCTGTCCCAGCCACGCAGCACCAGTTCGATCCCCAGCCAGGGAGCTTCCCAGAGAGCGCTGCTCCCCCGGCACAGCAGACCTCTCCTGTCTCCCTGCTGCTCCCCTCAGCAGTGGACTTCAGTGGATCCACCTGTTCTGCTCCCCACTCTGTCTCTGGGGAGTCCTCTCACCACCCCACACCTCCGGCCTGCACCCCGGCTTGTATGCATAGATAGATAAATCTTAAAAAAAACCAGACCAGAAACACTGATCTACAAATCACCTTTAAGTTGTCACATATTAAAATAAGACCTTACGTACGCTGGTTAAACTACCATGGTGCTACGGTTTCTTCCTTTTTCAGTGCAACAGAAGACGGCCACGCTGCAGGGAAGGTTCTCACGGAGACACTCACTGGGCAGCGCGGGTCCTGACAGTGCCGCGGGCCCCTCCTCGCCCAGGACAGGCCGCACCTGGAGGGCACCCCAGCCCCGCCCCGCGTGTTCTCACGAGCAGGCAGGACCTTTGCCGCCGTAGCATCGGTGCGCTCTCCCCTCTGGAAGGGCACCACGGCGGCATGGAGGCCGCGATGGCACGGCGGGCTGGACCCACACACCACCTGCGAACTGTGCTAGCGCCCAGTCAGCAGTGAGGACAGCCCAGCAGGCGACGGGCTTGCCGCAGCCTCTCGGCTATAAAGGGCAAGGCTAATAGCACTCGCGTCTGGAACTCACCACAGCTCTCCACTAAACCACACCATCCCTTTGATCTTTGTTAAAAAGTACTGAGATTTTGTGGAATCAGTGTTTTCAACCTAACTTCAAACACAATACTGGCAGAATTCAAACCACAGTGAGAAATGTCAGAACAAGAACGTTTCTAAGAGCCAGATGGCCGTGAACTTGGTATATAGACCCTCCCTAAATTCCTGTTAAACCCAGCTAATGAAGGGTGCAGGGAGAACTGACTGTTCTAAATATCTCAAGACTGGTGCAGGACAGAGAAAATTTTCCGTGTGAAAAAAAGCTGTAAGAGACTCAATATTGCGGTGAGACTGACTTAAGAGTACAATGACATAATCATTGTTTCAATAAGAATCTTCATTTTTCCTGTCCTACTGACACCTTGTCACCACCCAAGTACTTGGGTATGGACACATTAGAGGACGTGAAATCCGCAGGATGCTACGGACAAATTCTTAAGCAACACAAAGCAAACACTTCCATTCAGTGTAAACAGAAAGGCTGATTCCACTTCTTGAAGAAATCAAGTTCTATTTTAGTCACTCTCCTGAAAGACACAGGCAGCCTGAGAAGGTCAAGTTTATATAAATTCCTGAGTCTGGGAAACACTGTTGCTAAGGGTCTCCCCACTTTAGCAGAGTTTGCACGTCCATGCAGCTCTGTGAGTCACAGGTCTTGTCTCCCCAAGAAGTGTGGCATGCTACTTACCGTGCCACTATTTTAAACATTGCAAACCAGAGGAAATTAGTAGCAGGCTGTGCAGCCGATTCCTCAGAAAGGCAGCCTGACCCCGGAGGAACAGACACCACCAGGATGTTCGGAGTCCGGCTGGTAAACAGCCATCGCTTGAGACAAGGCCTTTCGAAGCACAGCTGCTTTTCCTTCGCGAAGGCGCTGGAGAACAAGAGGCCTTTGCTGAGGGTCAAGATTCATTTTGGTTGCGGACACAGATTTGGCATGCGACGACCTTAGGTCCTGACTCTGCATGCACCAGTCCCGAGACCTCAAGCCGGCAGACCCCATCACGGGCCTAGAGGAAGCGCATGAGGAAGCTTCTGTCTTCCCCTCTCCGCCCTCTCAGCGGCTCACTCTGCCAGTGCAAGTCCTTCTTTAAAGCTGTCTCGCAGCTGTCACTATTTCAATACAAGCCCGTGAGGGACATCGTGAATCTTCCTTACTTGTATCAGTACTTAACGTTTTCCTTTATCGGACTGTTTCTGGACAGTGAGAACCACAGTGAGTTCTGAAGTGCATGAAATGTACGAAAAGTAAAACGTGTCTTACTCAGGATATAGAAGACTGAAGCCCTGCCCGGACGTCTCTGCAGCCCAAAGCAGTGCCCGTCGCCATCACGTTCATCATCACTTCATGGGGATAAAGGACAGCTATCCGCTGACACACCTGCTTCTTGAGTGCCGGGAACTCTGGCCCACCACGAAAAGTCCATCGTCCCTTGTGAAACCAGCGACACAGAAGCCAGACAGAAAGGGCCTGCCCCGCGCCCTCGGACGCCAGCAGAGCACCTCTACGCCGCGGTCTCCCCACCCACGAGTCCTCGAGCATGGAAATTTTGGAAATGATTCAATGGAACAAAATGAAATTGATTTTCTACACCGAGAGTAGGACATTCAAAGAATCCTACCAGTTCTCCAGGAGTTCTCTCTCCCGTTTCTAATTCTCTAAGCTCTTTTGCTGCATGTATCGGGTACGATTAGAATGAAAGGATTAATGGAGCGGTCTTCAAAGCCTACTAAGTCAGACAACTATGGATCAGTGATTTGTTGTAAAAGCTGCCAGATTTTGCTATTAAAGTTGTAAATCAGAACTAGAGTTCCAATCTACGAATTCAATTTCCTCCACCACCTACCAGAAGCACCTGATAAAATACGGACAGGTCACAAAGTAGGAAAAAAGTCCTTGCCAGCATTAAAGAATTTAGAACCAGGCCACCCAGAGAAAGAACAAATTTAAGGAGCCCAAGATTACTGGCCCACCGGACATGCTTTGAGGTACACGTCTCCCAGCCTTGAGAAGTTACCAGAAAACAAATACACCCTCAAAAGGTGAAAAAAAAAACACATCAGGGCCTCCCTGGTGGCGCAGCGGTTGAGCGCTGCGCTGTGGAGCTGTCAGCAGTGCACGATGCGAGTTCGACACCCAGCCGGGGAGAATCCCACATGGCGCAGCAGACCTCTCCTGCCTCGCCCACTGCTCCCCTCAGCAGTGTATTTCTGATCTGCCTGTTCTGCTCCCCACTCTATCTCTGGTGAATCCTCTCGCCGCCCCATGCCTCTGGCTTGTACCCCAGCTTGCATGTATAAATAAATAAATCTTTAAAAAAAAAAAAAAAACATCAGATATTTTTCAGTATATTCCTACTTGCCAGATCATGTATTTGCTTATAAAAACTTCCAATTTGAAAATACACTGTCCACAGCTGAAATTACTCTGAAAAATCAAGCAAATGTTAAGGAGCCGCAAGAGCTTCCGCAGTAATGAACGCTCCGCTCTGGTGACGTCCCAGAGGCAAGCAGTGAATAAAGTCTCAGCACTTTCATACAAGTATCACGTCACAGGATCTGAGGCACAAGGTCAAGGGCTCACCGAGTACGACCTTTTCGGCACTTCAACAAAAACAGACACCGCTTAGGGCAGCGTGGGTCTTCCTGCAGGCACCACCCAAACCTCCTTGGCAGGCAGCAACAAGACACCATTGCCATCCAGGCATCTGATGTGCCCCTCAGAAAGTCTGCAAAAATGTATTTTATCACAGTGGTTATTTTCAGGAGGGAGGATTAAGAGTGACTGTCTCTTTTCTACAGCCTTCTAAATCACGTAAATTATTTTCACTGAAGACGTATCTGAAGACCGGGAAGAACGACCTAGGCCGCGAGGAAAGCGGAGCGTGACAAGCCGCAGCACAGCCCGCGCGCCGCACCTGCTTCCTGGCACCAGGCTCGCAGGTCGGCCCCAACGTAGCCGTGAGCGCCGCGCGCCAGCCGCCGCAGGTCGGCCTTGCTGAGCGCGTGCGGCACCTGCCGCAGCAGCTTCTGCAGGATATCGAGCCGGTCCTGGGCGCCCGGAACGCCGATCTCAATCTCTTTATCAAAGCGCCCAGGTCTTCGGAGGGCAGCATCCAAAGCATGAGGGCGATTCGTGGCGCCAAGAACCAACACCCGTCCTTCACTTCCTTCCTGACAAAACAAATGAAAATCACATTATTTCTCTCAAAGTCAAATATAGAGCCAATAACCTGGGAACTGGCTGTAAACAAGGACGACGCAAACTGCAGCAGCTACGGCCCATTCTGGCATTTGTATTACTCGCTTTCCAATCTACTGCTAAGTGCGGTCTCCCGGGTTGCAGCGTCTGACATACGCCATTCTCGTAAGTAACCTAACGCCCTTCTTGCTTCATGTAACCGTTTCATGGGGTCTTTCCCCGTTCTAAGCAAAGGTTATAACCCGCATATTATTCAAACAGAACAAGGCTTTACTATTAGTTGTCTAAGAAATCTTCATAAATGGTAGTTTGTTTGTTGATAATTTAATTTGAATAAATTTCTAAGTTCCTGAAAATACAGACATGATACAGCCAACACCTGAGTACGAGTCACCCTTGACTACATGTGGATTATTACCGAGAACGAAATTTGGAACGACAAATCATAAAAATCAGCCACCTACGAAATTACCCGACATTCTATCCAGACAACCCGGTGACACCTCAGAGACAGTGGACCTGGAGCCACTGGGCCAACCCCACAGCCACCAGGGGCCTGGCGGGCCACATGGGCCTGCCGCAATCGCAGCGTGCAGCCTGCTCGCAGACAGCTTCAGATGGACGCGCCAGGCCCCACTCGGCCCGACCAAAGGCAGGAACCTGTGCACGCAGGCCCCGCACCCTCCGCCTGCCGGCTGGAGTGGGCCCCATGAGCAGAGCGCCGGCCGGCTCGGTTCCTCCATTCCCGCTGGAAAACTGGCCGTCCCCTCCAGGTGCAGAGTCCCAGGCCGGCCCATCACGCCGCCGCCCCCCTCCTCCCCCCAAGGACGGCGTTCTCCAGCTCCATCAGCTGAGAGGCCCCATGATGGCCCCGTGGAGACAGCCCGGGACTGAGTCCCACCCTGTGGTCCCCGGCCTCCCCAGTAACCAGCGCTCTCCTGTGTGACTCTCCGAACGGCAGCGTGTCAGCAGGAACAGCATACTGCAAAACCTCCACGCCTTTCGCATGTTCAGTTTCTACAACAGGCTACAGGCAGTAAAAACCAAAGTCCTCATGGTCCGGTTTTCTGATGTGCAAAAGGAGGGTTTGGGCCTAGAGCAGTTCTAAAATCTTTGCTTCTAACATGCTGATTTAAAACACGAGCTATCCCCAGCCCTACACACGAAGTGTGTCCCCGTGACGACAACCACCAGCCACAGGAGCCTTTCTGTGCCCTGCCGTCAGCTCCTCCATCTCCCTTCATGAGCAGCACACGCTGCAGGGACATGAGCGTGCCCCGGGCACAGTCCTGAAGAGCAAGGGCGCGTGCCCTGGGCACAGCCCTCAGGAACAAGGCACACGATCACCTGCTAAGGGATCTGGTAACAAAGGCAAGTTCCTCAAAGTGTGGTAAAAACACACTGATTTTTCTCACTTTCTTTCCTTTCCCTTTTTAAATGTAAACTCCCCAAATAATTTTTACCTGAGTAATAAAACTTACTCGTGAAATTTCTTAGTAAAATCTACTCAAATCTAAGTTTTCTCTACTGATTTCCACATCATATTTTTAAGTTAATTCCATTTACTACAGAAGAAACCCATCACTGTAAGTTATTCTGTGCCAGAAAAAGACACCAGCTTATAATGCCGAAGGAGTAAGAAATCTGCTGAAGAAAACTATTTTGTGGAACATTCCCCTAGTTTTATAGAAAATATTTTCCCTTATCTCAGAAAACCCACAAACTTAGACATGTGTAAAGCTTACACTGCGACGCCCATACTGCTAAGGACTACCCCGGTCATCGCCAGCTGGTACTCACTGCACCGATACCGTCCATCAGTGTTAAGAGTGAGGCCACTACTCTTCTCTCCACTTCGTTCTGAGCCCCTTCTCTTTTAGGGCAAAGTGCATCCAGTTCATCAATAAAAATAATTGATGGGTGCCTAAAAAAAAAAAAAATGAATTCTCTCATATACATTTCACCTTTAAATTGGGTATGTTGCATCTCAATTATAAATTAAAATTAAGTTATGTTGATTTTTTAATTGAAACTCAAACTAACAAAATTAGGATTTAGTTCCACTAAAGGCAAAAGCAACAGGATGCTATATTTTTTCACGTGGTTCAAATATATTAATCTTTTATGCTTAGTGCTTTCTATGTTCTGACAATATTTTCTCCAGGGGACACATGCAAATAGCAGACATCTGTGACATCACCTGGCCCTCCACCCCAGATTACAAGTTCACCGCTGCCACCCCGATGGCCCTGCCCACAGCAGCAGGTCTGCGCCCGCCGGCAGCACGCTGCTCAGATGCCCGGCAGCAGAGACACTGTCCCCTCGGAGCAGGTTAGAATTCAATGGATACAAAGGAAAAATGATCTTTTAAAAAAACCTATCTTTTAAAAGAACTTCCAAGAAGATCAATTCCTCCCTAAAGGATGAAATTTTATTTTCTTGCAAGAGGAAACCTCATCTGCCAGCACTATCACAACATAACAACAAAAACACACCACACAACCACAACTGCCGGTCTCAAATCTTCGGTACGGGGACTAAGATTACTTATTCTATCTACCACCATTGCAAAAAACTGCAGACGTTTCTTTTGACAAGAGAGCAGTAACCAGAGTCAAATGTCACATGGACGTGGGCGCAGCCACAGCACACCTCAGACCAAGCTACGGACTCTGCTCCTTGTCCAGCATCACACGATAGCCTCAGCTGAGAAAAAAGTTAGATTTTTAAAGAGTAAAAGACTTGTCCCTTTGAAACAAAGCATAAAAAAACAAAGTTTTGAGCATAAAGGGTTTCTGTGATATAGTGCTAGAGAACCAGTTACACTGAACACACGTAAATGCTGGGAAAAAACCATGTACTTATATTTACAGAGAGAATCACATGACTTATCAAGTGATGGTCTTAATTCTTCTACATCATATAATTTACTGACAATTATCTAACTTCCAAAGCAACAGCAATTAGAATCTTATTACATACACAATCTACGTCCAGTGCTACCACTATTATCTCCCCAGTATTCTATAAAGTGCTCGTGTCTCTACTTTGATCAACATGGACTTGACTACTGGTTGCAAACAACCAAAGTAAAGAATACCGCAAAGTGGCTTCAGCGAAGATCTGCCGTAACCTTGCTTCAGTCTCCCCGTAGAATCTGTAACAAATAAAATTAATTTAAGGACCAGCTCGTTTTTAAAGCTCTGCCTAAAACTCTCGTGAGTCTTCAAATACTCCCAGAATACTTAAAATCACTTTCAAAAATTATTTCTAAACTTAACATACATGTTAAATAGCAAATTAAAAATATTTCAACATACGAAACATCCAAACAGACTCCTATGGAGCCATCTTTTAAAACCACATTTAAGAAGTATAGTTAGCGCTATCAGGCACCTACTTGCTGATAATCTCAGGGCCATTGATGACAAAGACAGCGGCTCCAACCTCGTTAGCAAGAGCCCTGGCAATCATGGTCTTCCCAGTGCCAGGAGGGCCGTAGAGCAGCACGCCCCTAGGGGCAGCAATGCCTGCGGAGAGAAGGCCGAGTCAGCACTGCTGTGCTGTGTGCTCAGCACTTCAAAGCTGAGCTCTACAGCACCAATCTACAGCACAGGCATCATCAAACTAAACTAAGAATCAAGACTTCTCCGCCCCCTCACCCCCCCAAATAACTCATTAACTAGCCCAAACACTGGCCCAATAATGACTCTCTGCAGACATGACCAGGCAAAGCTGATATGTAAAAAGCTGCCCCGCCCCCGCCCCCACAGAGCACAGGACAGCAGTCAGAAAGCAAAGCCCAGGGGCCAGGGCAGCCAATGTAAACCCCAAAGCCAACCTTCGCCGGGCCACCCCTCTCGGAGAACTACTAACAAACTGTCAGTCCAAGGGTTCACTCAATGGCAAGGCTAATGGAGGGAAAAGGTGGCATGCTCCCAATACTCGCAGCGGACCTCAGAGGAAACCAGTGAGGCAGCCCGGCTCCCTCCAGCCAGTCAGTCCCCCATGTCACGCCACCAGGTCTGCACAGAGCTCAGCTCATGCAAGTCTGTCTAACAGCTCTGAACGCTCGGTTTCCAGACTTTGCAGCATGGCGAGACACAACTAGAGCCCACAGGAGTAACCAAGGAGCACATGAATCACAGACAACCCAGAGACCACGCAGAGAGAAAAGCTCGCTGAGTGGCTTCTCCCAAAGCCACTCAACACTCCCCCCCACCCCTCCCCCGGCGAGCTCACACATCGGGCGCAGTCCTACCATAGCTCTTAAAGAGATCCGGCTGTTTGAGAGGCACCTCAATGATCTCCCTAATCGCTTTCAGTTGACTACTTAAGCCTCCGATCATGTCATAAGTTACTTTGAATTGGCCGTCTTGGCCTTTTGAATTTGCATGCATCTTTTTAAAACTGACTCTAGTTGTTGAAGAAAGAAAATAAAAAGTGTCGGTATTGCACTTTGCTCCCACGTCGGCCGATTTCAACACTCTCTCCCCTTTGACAGGCTGCTCACTTCCTTCTCTGGCAGATTCAAAACCGCATTTCAGATCAGTGGCGTCTTCAAGTCCAAGCCCAGTGCCGTCCCCAGGGCTCTGTGGACCAGCAGGCACTGTATCAGCAGTTTCAGCTATGCTTCTGTCGTCTGGGGGCTTGCATGGAGTACTGCTGGATGCTGGGGGCAGGGAATCCTCCAGCCCTAACTGGCTGAGCTGCAAAGGTAAGTCCAGGGTGCTGGTCTCCGCGCGGGGCCCTTCGGAGGCCATGCCCTGCACGCCTCGGTCAGAGCCGCTCTGAGGCTTTCTCAACAGCACCCCGTCGGCCCCTCGCACTCCCAACACTTGCAGCCTGCAGGGCCGTCCGTAGAAGGTGCAGCACAGAAAGTTGCCCGGAATGACGACCTTGCCATCTAGAAAACAATTTATCATCTGCGTTAGCACAATTTTTAGCCATCTCGTATTTAAACAGTAATTTCTATCATCTACTTAAAAAAATGGACTGGAAAGACTAAATCAACGATTGTCTTGAAAAATAACAGTCCTGACTATCCCCTATTTAGAGCACTATTAAGAGACAGAAAAGGACCAGGTGATTTTCCATCTCTACACGCAATACAGCTTGAGTCTATCAAAGGTGTCAACCAACAGCGAGGCATCCGCCTTGGGCAGCAAACCGAGCGAGTACACACCTGCCAACCCTCCTACTGGAGAGCGAGTGCGCCCGAGACCTGCCCGCAGACAGGCCACACCCCATGCCTGCAGATCGACCGTGTGGGGGGCCACGTCCCCATCTCACAGGTCGGTCACTCAGCGGCTGTGCTCTCTGCCGCTGCGAAGGCCACCAGGATGTACCCAAGACCCGAAAGCACACAATTATTTGTTGCTGCTGTTTCTTAAATTTTAAAACACAAGTTGAAACACATCTCACCCAGCTTTCTCAGCAGACAAGCAGCCAATTGTTCTTCGCTGACGTTCACGTCTTTCTCACTGTAAGGAGCAGGGTCAGAGAACAGAGATCAACATGGAGCACAGCAGAACCTAAACCGTCACATAAAGTGACATGCACGTAACGTCACGTGGACCTATTCAAAAGAACAGTTTTGATTTGCAATTCTAGAATTTTCACTTTCCAGATACTTCTTACAGTGATGAATAGTACTTGCAATTTGGTGTCCTATGGCCTCAATTAGCATTCCTCCAAACACAGGGGACTATTTGTTAGTGAGTTAAAAAACCATTCCAGTCAACCCATCCAGAGCCTCTTTTTAAGAGGGTGACGTCAGACTACATGACACACAGAAAGGGTCAATACTGCTTGGTAAAATACTTCGTTACACCCCCCCGCCACCCCCCCCATGAACTCATGTGAACACCAGTGCCAGGCATGAGTAGACACGTGCGTTTTACCCGTGGAAGTTTATGTGATGAACGCGATGAAAACTGTACTATTTACTGTACACATCTGAAAAATACTGGCCTAAAATAATCATTTCCTTTCTGAACTTGCCTAGCTTGGAGAAAGGCTTTCATTGAGAGCTTACTTCACTCCTTCCAAAATAATTAAATTCAAAAGAACATAATTGGATAGCGAGCATCAACTTAAGAGGCAGTGCAAGCAGAGACGGGCAGTAGCGCAGAAGTGTGCTCGGCAGAAAGCACGTGCCTAAGAAAACCAGATGCCTCTTCTTACAGTAACCTTCTTCCAGGAAGGCTGCTCCTCTGCGCCCGACCCAAAGAGCAGGCGCGCCGCATCACCCCACACACGGAAACCCACTCCTAGTATTCAGAGCTTGAGCCTCTTCCTCTTCCTCCACATGCAGGCTCTGCCAGACCAGAGGCGGGGGCAGCTCTGCACAGCAAGTCAGCAGACCAATGTGTTCGAGTCTAAGCCTGGCTTCCGATCACTTTATCAATAATGAAGCTGAGAGATGACGCTCATTATTTCCCGTAACAAACTACAATTCACCTACTTGCTGAAATGCAACTATTAATCCCCAACTCACTGCCATCAAGGCTCCCCAGGGGTCAGGGGATATGTGCAGAGCATGAAAAAAAAACTCAGTTGCCCGACACTGTCCCAGCTAAAGCTGAAAAGGCCTCATGTCCCAACTCTAAGACAGGACCACGGAGGCAGAGAGATGGTTGGGGCAGCAGAGTCCAAGCAGAAAGTCTCAGCTCTGGGAAGGGAGGGCTTGGACCTCAGCTCTGTCATCCATTAGTGGGGTCTCAGGCAAGGCAGCTGACACCTGTTGGTCCCGTTTTCTTTATAAACCAAGGAAAACACAATCTTCCAGAACGAGTGCTTTAAGGACTGAAGATCACACCTACGTAAGATACACATATTCGTATACATTTATTTTAATTTTCTTTTTCTCTTAAAAATACGGAACGCTTCACGAATTTGTGAGTCATCCTTGCGCAGGGGCCATGCTAATCTTCTCTGTGTCGTTCCAATTTTAGCACATGTGCTGCCAAAGCAAACACTCGTATATACATACGTGTAAATTAAATACAGAGATGCATGTTTACTCCAGGAGTGTTCAGTATTTGCTAAGTCAGCATTCACGGCAACTTAATAGAATGTAACCACTGGGAATAATGAGAATCAACTGTGTTTATATAAAAAAGAAATAAGGAGAAAGTGTCACAAACCAAATGAAGAAAAAATTCTAAGTGTCGCCTTAAACGCTTAAGTTGACTTTTGTTTAGAGAACTCCAGCTGCAATTACAGTGAGTTGCTTCTATTTATTAAACTAAGCAAAAAAAATGTACGAATATGTAAGAACACTCAACTGATTCTGGCTGGTGAAAAAGAACAGGTGCAGCTAAAATCACTTCCACTAGAAGGAGCTCTGGCCTAATCAATGAAACTTACAAATGCAACTGAAGAGCTCAAGCAGATTAAAATTACTGATTTTTCTTACCGGAAATTAACTTTCTTATCTAAGTTTTGCTGCCACATTTAACACATGAGATTTTTACAATAAAATTTTAAAAACCATGCTTCCGCTTAAATTTACAGTTCCTCCAAAACAGGCAACAGTTACCACGTTCGGACCGCACCCCGAGTCGGTGAACTGGCTGGAACCACAAATCCAACCGAAGGTGACTGCCCCCTGCAGCCCGGGCCTCACCCGACCTGAGAGGCCTCCAGCCCCCCAAGGAGCGCTGCCAGAGCACTTCTCCCCGAGGCCAGGTCCTCATCTGAGGGAGGGAAAGGCACGGACACCCCGCAGGGTGTGCAGAGGCTCAAGTGAGGTGAAAAGTCAGGAACGTGTGCGTAGCAGCTGGTGCTCAACACAGAGCCTTTTCTTTTATTGTTCATTAACCTGCTGTTTCTCGCTCTGGAAATTTTTCATTTTTAAACGGAAAAAAGATACCAATTGCAACTTGGAATCTCTAGCGAAAGACCAGAAAACATTTAGAATTATGCTAATGATTAGAAAATGATTTATAAAGCGGAAACACATCTCCAAACTGTAAGGTTAGACTAAAGCATCAAAAGATGCTCTTTTAAAACACATTATGACTTATGATGGCACTCCTAGTACACAAACAGTAACTATGAGAACGTGTGAAACAGTCTGTCAGGGACTCAGAGAAATGACTATTTTAATAAGTTGAACAATTAATGAGTTAAAATTTACTATCAGGTACTTCGCCTGACAAAACCAACTTGTTTCTTACCTGCTCACAGTCATCTAATTTACTCCTTTACCGGAGTCCCGAATACACTGCACACCAAGACGACAAACAGTTAAATACCTACCAACACCTTCCCCTCCCCCAGAAACCTGCACCCCAGCACGAGAGCCCCAGCCCCACAAGCAGCGCGTCCTCCAGCTCTGCCTTCAGTACAGGAGCCACTGCCACTGCTGAAAGGGCAGCTGTGCAAGCCAGAGTGTGGCACACAGGGCGCTTACACACGAGGTAGCTGAGCACCGAGGTTTCAAAAACAGAACGAAAAACACCTTAATCATTTTTAAGTTACCATATATTAAAATCATATCTTACATGAATTAAACGACATTGGTGCCTTTAATTTCTGTTTCTTACTTTTTCAGTGCAACGAAAAAAATGCAACACTGCAGACACGGCTCTCACTGGGGGCAGCGTCCCCACGCCCGCCTCACCTGAGCGCCACGTCCATCTCCTCGGCCTGCAGCACAGGGCCCAGGACAGGCTGCACCCGGATGGCATCGCCAGCCCTCACGCCCACATTCCTCTGTGCGACCTCACTCAGGCCAACCATGGCTCCAGGAAACCCAGCCACAGGCCAGGCCGTATAGACCTGCCCAGAACACGGGGGATAAACACAAGGAAATCAGCATCCAAAGAGCATCATCAAATGATAGGACAGGAAGTTCAGCAAAACCAAGTGCGTGATCCGCAAAGCAGAGTCACTACTTACCCGAAAGGAATTATAATCTGACACAGTTCAAAAAATGTTTATAAATATCCAACTTTTTGTGAAGGTAATAATGATCCCACAATGAAAAGGCAGCTTAAGAAAAAGGGAGGAAAGCATTAACAGACGTAAGGAATGAAAACCGTTACTGAAGGCCAGCAACAAGCTCTGGGACCCCCGCCTCATCGGACCTAAAGGTGCAGAAGAGCAAAAGCTCCAGAGTGAGAGAAACATACACATTTAGAGTGTCCTCTCCCGCAAAACATGTAAAGAGTCTGTAAATAACAGGAGGGCACCAGGGCAGACAGCCCAAAGAGCCAGGGGGTACAGAGGCTGACACAGCAGTGAAGGCACACAGGGCAGGGCTGCACCTCTGCTCTGGAGTCCACACGTGAGGGGCAGATCTACACGTGGGAGGTCATCTGGTATCTCTGTACAGAAACAAATGCTTTCAAACCCCAACCCCCTCTCTGCAGAGAACTTTAAGGAACAGAGTGGGGGCAAGGCTGGGAGTGTTGTCACCCCTTCTGGGCATTCGCCACCTTACGGACGCCAAGGACCACTAGGAACATCACGGGACGGGAAGTTTAAGAGATGTGCCTTTTAAAACACAGACTTTCACCTACCTCTGCTTGTGCTGGGAATAAATCAAAGCCATCTCGGCTCTTTCTAAACCAATGAAACGAAAAGCTCTCTCACCTCCTGCTCTCCACGCACGCTGGTGAGCAGCACTGGGCGGCCTATACAGATGTCTGCAGACTTCATAGTGCTAAGCCCAAGCTGGACAAGGGAATTCTGGAAAGCCTTGGGGACTTTGTCATCTGCCAAGAAGGAAAAGAAAATCATTCTCACACAATTTTGCAAAAGCCACTTTCTCGTAGAGTAATTAAAAACCCTCCAGCCACACAACTCGACAGCACTGGGATAACCCAGAGACCACTGCTGATGCCGACAGAGTGAAAACCAACCTTTGCGCGGGTCTACTGACAAAATGAGTGCTGACTTTATGGAATAGATATTAGCTTTCTTTGAAAAGCCTTCAACTTTGTTAAGAACTGAACACACTTGCAACAGGGAGCCTGGGGCTTCTCTTACAGACGTGAAGCTGAGTCAGCTATGAGATCTGGCCCATTCAGCTATGCGTATGGGGAGCTCACACGGATCACCCCGCCCAACTGCAAACCCTGGGCTGCCAGGGACCAGCGTTCATCACTGTAGCCCTGGTTCTGTGGCCGCGGACCTCAGGACTGTGCTGCTCTGGGGCAGACTTGGGCCCGGGTCACCTGTCTCCCACGCCTGGGGGTGCAAACCGAGCAGCTGACACGTGCGCTCCGCGCCAACACGGCAGCCCCACACGGTGTTTCTCTTCAGCTCAAAACTCACGAGGCGTTTGTTTCCAACTTGCCACAAGCTTTGCCACAGGATTTATTAGGGGCACCCGCGCCACAGCGGGCTCCCCTACCAGCTGCGTTCCGAGGGGATCAGAAACCCCAGCTTCTGAAGCTAAAAAGGAATCTGACCAAGAAAGCGAAACCAAGAGGCTGTCCGACCGACCTCGCCCTCGGCGCCCCCAAGGGCACGTCCCCGCGCACCCCCGGTGCGCCAGGCCCGCGCCCCGCGGCGACCCTCCCTCCCCGGGGCCGGACCGCGGCCCGGCAGGTCAAGGGCTCGAGAGCCGCCCCGCTCGGGGCCAGCGGGGCCCAGGGCCGCCACCCGCTCTGCTCCGGGCGTGTCCCGCCCACGCGGCCCGGCCGGCCCCGAGGCACCTGCGGCCTCGCGCCGAGACCACCGGCCTCGAGCCGGACCCGGGGTGCGGCACCCCGACCCCAAACCTCACCTTTCACCCGGGGCGGCCGCACCTGAAGGGCCGCGCCCGGGCTTCGGGGTGCGGGGCCCACACGCCGCCCGGCGCCCGCGCCCCCCGGCCCGCGCCCCCGGCGCCCGCACCCCTCAGGCCGCGCCCCACGCACCCTTCTCCAGGAAGCCGGTCACCGCCAGCGTCGCGGCGCCCACGCCCGGCCCGGCCCCCAGAGCCGCGAGCCCCGCGCCGGGCGGTGCAGCCGGGGGAGAGGGGCTCTCGGGGCCGCGCGCCGCCCGCTTTCGGGTCTTCCTGGAGGACATGGCCCAGACCGGCGCCCGCCGCCCGCCGCTCAACGTGCGCGCCTCAGAGAAAAACTTCCGGGGCAGAGGTCACGGCGCTCCGCCCACGCCGCCTTCCGCGCGGAGGCGCCGCACCCGGAAGCGGAAGCGGCTGGGCCACCGGGGGCGCCGGCGCTGTTCGGCTGGGCGGCCTGTGGGCGGGGCCGCGGGCGGGGCCTGCGCGCCGAGCGGGCCGACGAGCTGCGGGGCGAGCGGGACCGCTTCGGGGCCGTGTGGGTTCGGCTGGGCGCGCAGGCCGGGCTGGACGCAGACGCCTTGCAGCGCCGCCTGCAGGGCGAGTGCGGCGGGGCGGGGCCAGGCCCGGGCGGGGACGGGCCTTGAGGGGGCGGGGCCAGTCGTGGGGCGGGGCCTGCAGCTGGGGGCGGGACCGAACGTGGAAGGGCGGGGCGGGGCGGGCCCGGAGGGGCGGGGCCTGTGCCCGGGCCTGGCGGGCGGGGCGGGGCGGGGCGGGGCGCGCGGGCCGGGCCGGGGGCGCGTCCGGCTGCGGGGCAGGCCTGGGCCCAGCAGCGGGGCGGGGGCCGCACAGCCCCGCGGCTGCACGTGCCCATCGCCCCGAGCTGCTGCGTCGCCCCCGCCGCCCGCTGGGCTTCCGCCCAGTCCCTCTGAGTCTGTGGCTGCGGGAGAGCCCAGCCGGCTGCCCGCGCACCCACCACGTGGGCGTCGTGGGTGCGGGCTGGTCGGTGCGGGCGTCCAGGGGGTCGGGGAGCGACGGCACCCCCGAAAGGCCGCGGTGACTTTCCGCCATCGTGCCGGTTGGCACCGCAGTCGCAGAGTTTTGACATTGCTGATAATTTCGAGGCTTGGAAAGTTGATAAGAGGCGCCCCCCGAGATGGAGATCAAGGTGGGGGGGCTTGTTCAGGCCGGGACAGCCCCACCCCCGAGTCTGGCTCAGGAGCCCGGCTGGGGCATTCCCCAGAAGCTGGGGGGCTGCTGCCGACCTTGATGCTGGCCCCAAGACCACGCTCTGGGGAGCACTGTCAGCTGTGCAGGGAGACGAAGCCGTGAGTGCTGCGCGGGCCTGCACGCGGGCAGCTGCGCCAGTAGTGACCTGCGTCCTCCCAGCCCACGAGCACTTTCAAGGCAGTTTGCCCCTCGGGTCTGCAGAGGACCCGCCCCTCTGTGCTGCGACCCCTCCCCCGGCCAGTGGACCTGGGACCTGCCGCACTGTGGCCACAGGGTCAGCCCACGGGCCCCGAGGCCTGCTCGGACTAAGCTCTCGTGTGTGGGGTCCCAAGCCACGCCCCGAGCCACACACGGACATGGCCACGAGCCGCCTCACCTGCTGGCGTCCTCACCTGGCGCCCGGCCTCACACCCCACGGAGGCCCAGCCATCTTCCCTGTGCTCAGCTGAGTTTCGTTTTCTTCTGCACGGTCCTGAGGGCACAAAGTCCACTGCTGAGGTTGCGTCTGCACAGGCCAGACCGGCCTGGCCACGGCTGGGCACGCGGGGCCCGTGCCCCTAAGTGGCGCATACCCGGGCCGGCTGCCCTGGTGGGGCTCTGCCCCTCCCTGGGAGTGGGGTTTTTCCAGCAGGAAAGCACGAGTTCGGTTGGGGTGCGGCAAGTCGTAGGATGAGAGCACCCTCCTCCGCACCCCTTGGCGGCTCTGCCCTTCGTAAAGTCCAGCTACGTTTTCTCCCAGCAGCCAGCGTTTAACTCATGGCCCCCAGTGGTTTCCTTCTTGCCTTAAAACACTAAAACGGGTGTTTCTATTTCGAGGACTGTGTTCCGTGGTCAGGAGACCTCTCGCCTCATCTCTGCTCCACCGAGCGGCCATCGCGGTCCGGCGGCTGGGGAGGCGGATCTGTGCCAGGCCCGGGCGGGGGCGCGTGCAGGGCCTGAGGCCCGCAGACTTGCTGCCTCCGGCCAGCCTCCTGTTTTCTCCCCACAGGAGCTGTATTTGATGAAAATACTGGAAAAATACTGGTTGTACAAGATCGAGACAAAGTAAGTTGTTCCTGCTCCAAAATTGTTTTCCCAGTTCTCACTGCTCTAGAGGCACGGAGTGTAGACAGCACACGTGCTGAGGGGTGACCGGGGCGCTCGGACTTCTGTCCACCCAGAGACACCAGTGTGCCGGCGGCTCGGTGGCTACAGGAAAGCGGGACGTGGCGCTTCCAGTCCGCAGGACGGCTGCTCACTGCGGGCTCTCAAGACTGGCTTCCTGGCGCCCGCGCACCTGGCCGGGGCTGGAGTGAGACCGGGGCAGCTTCCCGCGCCCGCTCTCGCCTGGGCCACCCCGTAGCGGTGTGCTGCCGCAGGGCCTCAGCCGTGCGGAGCGTGGACTCCTCACGGCCCTGTGGGGGCGGCCGCCGCTGCCCAGCCCAGGTTTCTGCCGAGGTCCCCGCCCCTCAGTCACCTGTACGCTCGCACCCGTGAACCGCGGGGGCTCGTTTGCGTCTGCGTGCCGCAGGTCGTCCTGCGAGGCGGGTCTGTGTGCGTGAAGCCGCTGCTTTTCTCACAGCCACCGTGAGAATTTTCATGCCCACTTGGAAGGTGAGAAAACTGAGGCCTGGGCCTGATTCAGTCCCCCAATGCGCAGGCAGTGCGGTGGCCAAGACCACGTCCAGCTGACCTGCATTCAAAGTTTGATCTTTAGGAGAAAAGAATTCGCCAGACCCCGCAAGGGTTCATTTTGCGGGAGAACGGTGGGCCCAGGTCTCCACACCCAATCCCCGTACGGTTTCGCGCAGAGCCACCCTGCACGGAGCGTCTGCTCCGGCCTGAGGGGCTCTGCGGGGTGCTGTGTCTGGGGGTGTCACGGCGGCCGCCAGGCCTGGGCGACTCAGCCAATTAAACTGGCTTAGACGGAAGTGGAGGCCACAGCTCTGAAAGGCAGTTGCTGGCGTTGGCGCGCCGCCCGCGGGCGCATCTGCCACGGAGCTGGGGAAGACCTGTCCTTGTCTGTGCAGGTTTCTTGCAGAGACGTGCCGTAAGAGGCTTTGCCCTTGGTATTTCCCTTTAGCCGCTTTTTCCAGGCATGTAAAGAGAAAGTCACCGAAGTTCAGGTCGCCTTTCCTGGGTGGAAGGGCCTGGGGGTGGCGGAGAGAAAGTGGGGCCAGGACTGAGCCCTGGCCCCGGGTCTGGCCCGGCTGCGGCGGCTCTGAACCTTTCGGCAAGACCCACTCCCCTCGTGTGACCGCATGGGGACATGACGGGGCCGGCTGATGTCGCGTCCCCCCACTCACGTGCATGTGAGAGGCAGCCCTGGCTCGGGCCTGCTTGGGCTGCTTTGATATTTTGGAAAGAAAACAGTGCCCATGAAGGTCTTTAAATAGCTCCTGATTCGGAAATGCTTTGTCAGAGGAAGCGCCAGGGGCCTGGGCAGAGGCTGAGAGGCGAGAGGCAGCAGCCTGCGCCCCCCCACCCCTCGCCCTGGGGGGCTGGTCTGTCAATAGGGGCAGTTTGTGACTGTGCGACTGTGGGAGCCACAGAGACCCACACGGCTCTGATGGTGCGGCGGGAGCCAGAAGGAAGCCCTTCCCGGCCAGCCGGAGGACCGGGGCCTGCCGAGGGGCGGGTCCACGCAGCAGGCTGGGCTCTGAGAAGGCGGGACAGCGAGTGTGAGGGCGCCGGGCCAGTGGCGGCCGGCCGGCGTGAGGGGCGACCTGCCCACGATCAGCCGTTGGGGGCTCTGGGGCACGAGCTCCGGCCGAGGGCCTGGGGCCAGCCCAGGGCAGGTCCTGAGCTCCTGCGGGGTTGGAAAAAGTGATAAAAAGCTTCAGAAAATGAGTCATTCCTGCTCCCTCATTCTAGAACCCTAAAATAAGTTTATTTTCAGAACAAGTTTTTAAAAAATTGCTTCAACTCAAAACTGCCGCAACAAAGTGTCTCACACCCACACATACCTGCAAACACCGCGTTAGGCAGTCACACCCTCAGTGATGTCCCCAGTGGCCAGCGGCTCCTAGCAGGACAGAGGACGCCCCCAGCATCATCAGTCTCCGGGGCCCGCCCCAAGATCAGCCCTTCCCCCCCGCCCCCAGGAGGAGACACCGGGACAGAAACGAATCCGCTTTATTCATACTGCCCAGGAGAAGCAATTACATTTTCTCATAAAATCATTAACACAGAACAAGAAAAATCTTAAGATTAATATATGATTAGACACACAATCTGAAAACAGTTGTGAAAATTTAAAATAGCCTACCTTAGTGATTGAATTTATGCTGTACTTTCTACCTATTTATAGCAGCTTCTGTGTAGTTCGTCTATCAGTTTAACTAGCAGCAAAACTGTTAAAATAACAAATTCAGTAGATGTTTCTCTCCACTGTTTCATTCATACATAACTTATCACATTAACCAAACAAAACCACCTCTATTTTCTGAAGAAAAGGTGGGAACCGTTTTCATAAGTCAACAGTTTCCCCAGAAAGAAGAAAGGGAGGAAGGAAACTGGAAAAAATTTGTATGCAATTATCAAAATTAAATTTTGCCACCTCGCCCAACCGTGGGTGGGACTTACATGTGTGCGTGTTCGTGGGGGGATGTGCGGGTGGGGGGGTGTGCGTGTGTGTGCCTGTGCAAACGCTGTGCTAACGCTGCTTCTGGCTTTCTGCCGTTGAAGAGCATGTGGAACCTTCCGGGAGGCCTGTCAGAACCTGGGGAGAGCGTCGGTGCGTAGAGGCACGTTCACCTGGCGTGAAGATGTCGAGGGAAGCGCGTGTCTGCTCTCCTGCCCCCACAAGACAGGGGCTTTGATTTCCTGGCCGGGACAGGCTGGGGAGTGTCAGGTCACATCAGGCTGACGTGAAAGCAAGTTCAGGGCCCCAAGGCCGACTCCGCCGCACGACGCAGCCACGGGGCTCGGGGCGCACGACTGCGGACAGGCTGTCCCCCTCGGGTGCGTGGTCCGCTGCTCACGCCAGCAGTGGAGCAGTGAGACGTCACCGGAAGGCCTCCAACAAGGGGGCCCCCCGAGGGACTGAGCTCCGTGGCTGAGCCCGGAAAACACGAGACGGCGAGGGTCCTTCGTGGCGCCGGTTTGCGCGAGTGGACGGAGGGCCGCGGGGCGCCGTCTGCCCCTCTGCAGGCCCTCGCACCCAGGCCCCGGCCGGGAGCTCCTTCGCTGCCAGCTTGAGTCCACGCCCTCCCGACGGCGTCCCTGCTCTCTCCAGCCAGCGTCCCCGAGGCGGTTTCCTAATCACCTTTGACGTTTCACGTGCAGTGTCACGTGCACGGGGCCTGGCCCCGCTGAGGCAGGTGTCTGGGAGGGCGGGTTCCGAAGGCGAGGCTGCCGCACGCCGGCCCTGCGGATCGGAGGGCGAAGCGGGGCGGCGCTTCCGAGGGGTGCAGCCAGCCCTGCGCCCCAGGGCCGAACCACCCCACCCTGCATGGGGCCTGGAGCGGCAGGCCAGAGGCGGGGCCTGCGGACTGGGTCTGAGGCCGCAGTGAGGGGGCACCACTGTCCACAGTGCCCGCAGGCCAGGCCCCGGCCACCCGTGCGCAAAGGTGTCTGCACCGTCGCGGGGAGAAGCGCGTCCCGGAAAGGCCTCATGAGCACTGGGGGCGGCAGGACCCCGGCCAGAGGGCCCACGCAGCCGCGGCGCCGCGCCAGGCCCCTTCCTCAGGCCTGTTCCCTTGCTGCCCTCGGCTGGCCCTGCCCTAGGGAGCGTGGACACAGCAAGCCCTGAAGGCAGTTTCACATCGTCCTGCAGCTGAACACACCGCGACGCGGTCTCACATCACAAACAAGACGGAGCCCCTCGGCTCCCCCTGGCGCGGCACGCTGGGCAGAGGCGGCCATGGGGCACTTTCTCTCGATGGGCAGCGGGCGTGGCTGCAGCCCCCAAGGGGAATCCAGGTGGGAGGTGCCAGCTGGGGGTCTCCTGCTCGCCGTGGGGCTCTGGTCTGGCCACAACGCTGGGCCAGCTCCCGGCAGGGAGACCGTGGCTGGGTGCAGCTGACCGCCTGGCCAGGGCCCGTCCCCTCGGGGCCCGCCCCGCTCCTGCTGAGCACATCTAAGAGCTGACCAGGCCCCCGGGTTAATATTCAAAGTGCTTCAAAGTAAAAACAGACGAGTTAAATGAGGTTGGCGTAGGACGTAAGTTTTAGACTAGGGCCAGCCCTTGGACGTCAGCAACAGAGGTGCTGCGTGCTGGAGTGGAACCGCCTTACCCTAAGCGCTTTCATCTTTGTCAGTTTAAGAATGCAACACCGAGCCCTAACTGCTGGCAGTTACAGGGAAGACAGCACAGCGCCAGAGGGCAGACGAAGGACGGGCTCGGCCAGGCGGGGCCCTCAGTGCTCGCGCCGCGCTGCCCGTCCCCCGGGAGGCTCCGGCCGGCTCCGCCTGGCCCAGCCAGCACCGCAGACAGGCTCTCGGGCAGTCGCGCAGCCGCCACGAGATCAGACGGCAGTAGGGTCCCGCTTAGAACGTGCCTGTGACTGCCAGGCGGCCCGAGAAGGGAGGCCCTTCCTCTGGAGGGCTCTGCGCGTGGCGTGGGGGGCCTGGTGTGGGCTCACGGCAGCGTGGTGGCGCGGGACCACCTCGGCCTCTCGAGAAACGGAACACCGAAGCCGGGCACTGCGGGAGCCCCGCGCTCGGGCACCAGCGGGAGGAGCCTCGGAGCCCTCGGCCCGCTCTTGCCTCCCGGGGCGAGCATGGACAGGGCAGCCTGGGTGTGCGGGCAGCAGCCGTGCGTGGGCCGGGCCGGCTGGGAAGCCCTGGCGAGGCCTGAGCGCCGAGCCCCACGTGCGTCTCTGCCCGCGGGGACACGCCGTGCGCCAGGCCTTCGAGGAGACCGGGGTGTGGGCGGAGTTCTGGTCCCTGCTGAGCCTCTGGCAGCGGCACCGCCGCCCCGGCGCCTTCGGGAAGTCGGACCTGTTCTTGGTGTGCCGCCTGCGCCGTGCTCCCGCACGCTCCACCTGAGCCCGCCCGAGTGCCCGCGCCGCCTGGCTGGACCTGGGCCGCCCTCCGGCTTGGCCCGCACCGCGCCCCTCACCTGCCGGGTGGCGCGGCACTGCTGTCGGGCACCAGGCGGCTTCCACAAGGTGGGCCTGCCCCCGGGGCAGCTCCTGGCGTGCACCCGGCCTCTCCCACCAGCTCTGCCACCGCGCGCTGCCCGTCAGCTGCAGGGCCGCCCCCGGGCTCGGGGCGCCGGCGCCCTGAGAGACGGTGGCCGCAGGGCCGGCCCTGAGTCCGCCGCGTGTGACGCCCGTGACAACGACTTGCTGGCGAACACGCGTGTCACGAGCCTCTGCCCGGACACGGGGGCCGCAGGCCCACGCCCGGGGCCTCGTGGGGAAGCGGGGCGTGCGTGCGTGGGAGGTGGGGTGCGGGGCCCGCAGGAGCCAGAGGGCCAGCCACCGGCCTGGGGGCCGCCTGCCCTAGGAGCCGCCCCTGGCCGACATAGGCAGGAAGAGGACGGCCTTCTGCCCCGGCCCGGTCTTGGGCCCCAGCTTGTACTGGCCGGTCCGCTTCAGGGCCACGTACCAGCCCGAGTACTTCCTGGACCGGTAGGTGTTGTAGTTGTTGGACTCCAGCCGCTCCAGGAAGAAGCACTCGTCCGTGACGCATTTCTGGAAGACAAGAACCAACCTCGTTAGCGCCCGCAAGCAGGTCCGGGGCTCCCCGCCGCGGCCAGGAGGCGGCCAGTGCCGAGGACACCGGTGGCGCAGCTCGCGCACGGCCGCCGGATGGCAGGAGGGAGGGCCAAGGGGCCCGGGACCCGCTAGCTTTCCGCTCGCGTCTGCGTGGTGGCGCGTTCCACGTGTCCACGTGCTCCGCAGGAACGGACCACGGCCAGGCACACGCACCAGCCCGGCAGGCCCAGGTGCCCGCAGACTCGGGCTCCCCGGGTCCCTGGTTCCGAGGTGAGCCGAGAGCAGCAGACCTGGGAGGCTGCAAGTCACGAGCAAACCACGGAGAGGGGGGCAGGGAGCCCCGGAGGCTGCGGCCAGCAGGGCAGCACCCCCAGCCCGGCCGGGCCACCCGCGGCGCAGAGACGCTCTTGCTGCGCTGCATGAGGCCCCACGGGGTGGCCGGTGCGGTCAGGCCCCGAGCACGGCGGCTGCGGGGCCGGGCAGAGGCTCCGCGTCCCGGACCACGCTGGGGGGTCGTCGCCCGCTCGGCTCCCGTCCCCCGCACTGACCCCCAGCGCGCCTCGGCCAGCGGGTGACACGCTCTTGAGACGGGGTCGGGGCCAGGGGGGCCGGGGTGCGGCCTGTGGGGGGCCGCTGGCCCAGCTGACCATGCCGCACCGTGAGCCCCGGCCGCACGCACTGGGGGCGTCTGGACAGACGGGCGGTCATAAGCGTGGCAGGCGGGGGTGGGGGGCGGCACTTCAGCCCGATTTGGTTTTGCTGACATACTAAAGTGGCTTTGAATCTGGAAGAGAAATAAAGTGCTGGGACCTTCGCATGTGCTGGAAACGGGGCCCTGGGGGGCGGAGGGCCGGGGTGGACAGTGGCCAGCCCGGGCACTGGACCACGCCCCGAGGAGGGCCGGGTGGCCTGCAGACGCGGCTCCCACACACCGGGCTCCTGGGACCCAGAATCGAGGTGCACCGGCCGCCTTGGGGGGAGGCCCCCCGAGAAGAGCTGCTGCATAGCCGCACCCAGCAGCAACGGTGGACGCCGTGGAGGGGGGGCCAGCGGCAGAGACCAGGTGACCGGAAACTAAGCCCAGAGACATCTACTCGCTCCACCCGGGAAGCCAGAGAGGCCTGGCCTCAGGCCCGACTGCCGGGGCCTCTGCGCCAGACAGGTCAGCACCTCCCTCCCCTGCCCGCTCCCCAGTCCCAGGCCAGCCCCGCCGGCCCCGCCCCAGACTCAGATGTCCCCTGTGTATCCCTGTACCGAGCTTTGATTTCGCAGCTTAGCTCGGCGGCGATGGCACAACACCAGTGCAAAGCGCTGTGCTGACGCCACCTCTGAGACAAATAGGCTGACGCAGGACGGCAAGGGCGGGAGAACGGTGGCCCCGAGGCCCCGGCCCCACACACGGCACCCCCCACGGCCGGTCCGGGCCCCGGCGCTTGCTGTCAGGGTGACACCTCCCGCCCTCCTGCGCCCTGTGGGTCTCCAGCCTGGCTGCCCAGCGCGGCTGCGCAGGACATGTTCCGCTCACAGTGGCAGAGCCGCCGCAGCACCCGGCGAGGCGCAGCCGGCACCACTGTGCCCGGGCACCTTCCGGCGGGGGCTGTCAGCCGCGAGGGACCCCGAGCCACAACCAGCCCCGCCTGTGGGTCTGCTAATCCTGAGCCGCCTGTCCGGCCACCACTCAGCGATGCGCAGCTCTGCATTCCCACCCCAGGTCAGAACGGCCGGTCGGTCAGCTCCAGGAGCCCGCCCCTCCAGGTGCCTGTCGTCTCCTAGAGCAGGTCGCTTCGGGAAGGCGTGCAGCACGAGGTACGAGCGGGCAGCCGAGGCCCGTGCGACAGAGGACCAGCGCCGACCAGCGGAAAGCCTCGCTGACGAGCGTGAAGCCTGGCTGGGAACCTGAGGCTGACCTCCGTCGCGACACGAGTCGCCGCGCAGAGCAGGGACGCCTGGAGAGCAGACCCAGCGCCCTCACGCTGCAGATAACGGGCACGCTCCTCCACTGCCACCCTTCTCATCGTCCTTCCCCGACAGCTGCCGCTGTGAGGATTCTCTCGGCTGAAGGCCAGGAGCCGGCTCCCTGAGCAGCGCACTGCGCTGGGCCTCTCCACGGCGCCCAGGTGCTGTCGGTGTCGCTCCAGACACAGCCCTGCGGGGGCGGCGTTTCAAGCCACAGCTGGCGGCAACACCCTCGCCCGGAGCTGGCCTCTGGCCGCAGCAGCAGCTGGGCTGGGGGCAGGCACGGGGCGCAGGCCTCTGGTGCCGCCGGCTTCCCAAGGCAGACCCCCCACCCGGCCCGGCCAGCGCGTGCTCCAAGGGTCCACGGCACCCCGAGGAGGGGACCGGGACCCCGTCTCTCGCCCTCCACGGCACGCCCGCTGTGCCCCAGCCCGGGAGCCGCCAGTGCAGACCAGGCCGCCATGAGCCTCCGGGGGCGGACGGGGCACTGGCTCTCCCACCGAAGACAGCCCGCCCCCGCACGCCGAGAGGGCCCCCAGACGGATGGTGGACCTGGGGCCCTCAGACTCGACCCTGGACGGCAGGCCAGCCCTGGAGCTGCGTGGCCCTCGGCGCCCGTGCACCCTCGCGGCTGGGGCAGCGGCGGCTCCTCCAGGAGTGGACATGGCCGCTGAGCCCAGCCCCCGCCCCCCACGGTGCCCTGGCGGCCAGCTCCCGATGGCCAGAGCAGGGCCCAGGCCGTCCCAGAGCCAGCGCTCCAGGCATGAGCACATGGTCAGCCTCGGGCCCGTCCTCCCAGACCCGGCTGCTTGGGAGCCCAGGGCCAGCCTGCCACGGCGCGGCCCTCACTGGCCGGGCCCTGCACCCGGAGCCGCATGAGCACGTGGCCGGGCGGGGCAGCGCCGGGGACACGGCCTCACCCCCAGCCAGCCGCCAGGGCCCAGCGAGGGCCATCCTCACAAAGGTCCAGAACACTCGGGTCAGCTGGACTCACTGACCTGTGTCCCCCCCCCACTCCCGTGCTCCCCGCCCCCACACAGCCGCCCAGTCCCCGGGGTCTGCCCTCCAGGGCCCAGGGCAGTGAGGAGGCGGTGCCCCCAGTTCTCGGAGCTGCTCCCGCCTGGGAGCCCCCGCGCCCACCCGGCAGGCCCCCGGCGCCTCGGGCCCTGCGCTGCAGAGGCTTGGCAAGCGCCGCCCGCCCGCCTGGCCAGCGACTGTCAGGCCGCGGTTAGGCGGCGAGGACGGCGGGCGGTACTCACGGACGCCTGCAGCCTCCCATCCTCCTTCATGGCCAGGTAGCGGTTGGCACACACGCCTCGGATGGACACGACCCCACGCTCCTCGGCTTGAAGCTGCAGCTTGACTGTAACAGGAGAAACGACCTTTGAGGCCCCGCGGACGCGAGACGGCTGCCCGCGTGCTGGCCGAGTCCGGCCGGCGGGGTCGGGCGCCCTCAGCGGGAGGCGCGTTGGGGCTGAGGCCGGCCGCAGGGCCCCCATGTCCACCCGCGGGCCCGGAGTCAGGGCTCCCGGCTGCCGGCCACAGCCCCCGCCCTCAGTGCCGCCTCGTGCCCCCGACGCGCCTGTGCTGGACACGGCTGGACACGGCCACGCCTGGGAGGCCGTGTCCCCACGGCCCCTCACGCGGCAGCATGCCTCAGCCCGTCCCCCAGAGGATGACCACCGGCGACACGGTCACCCGCCCACCAGCGGACAGCCCGCGGCCGCCCCACCTCCGGCCGCCGCGTCCGTGCAGCCCAGCGGCAGAGGGGCTGAGCTTCTGGGACGCAGCTGGAGGCGGTCACCGCCGGCCCCCAGAAAGGTCCCGCCCTGCCAGGAGCCACACCGGCTGCCGAGTCAGCCTCGCAGCCCGTGCGAGGACGCCGGACTGGACGCCCCCAGGCCCCCAGGCCCCAAGGTGGGGACCGGCAGGAGTGTAAGCGGCCGCGGGGGCGGGCCAGTGCGCAGCCTGCAAGCGGGGCCGCGGGGCAGCAGGAGCGACGCCGGAAACCCCACGCGGCACCGCCCGCCGGCCACGCCCCTCGCGCGCGGCCGGGGCGGGGCGTCCCCGGCAGCGCCACCCGGGCCCCCACCCGCGCGCCAGGCTGGGCTCCTGGAGAGGGCCGCGGGGGCCAGGCGGGCAGCCCCTCGGGACGCACCGACGCCGGCAGTGAGCAGACGCCCACGCGGGTCAGGCGGCGGGTCCACTTACGAGCCGCGGCTTGTTTCTGCGACTCGAGCCCGCTGGCCCTGCCCGTCCGCAGCGCGGCAGCCTGGGGGATGCTGCAGCGGTGCGAGTGCGAGGCCGTGCGCGCGGCAGGACCCCCAGCCTCACCAGCCCGGCCTCTGCCGGGGCACTGACTGGGCACCAGCCCCAAGGGGGCCGCAGCGGGACTGAGGGGCGCGGGGACCCTGCAGGTGCCTGTGGGGAAGCCGGGGAAGGACCCCCAGGGCCTGGACACCCCTCGCGCGTGTGGCTGGCGCTACACCCCTCAAGCAGAACCGGCTCCCGACGACGCGCGGCGCCGGGACGGCTGCACTGAGACTGCCTCCGGCGAGGACGATACGCCGAGGGTGGACGGCCTCCTCCAGCGGCCCCGTGCGGCTCGTCTCCCGAGGAAGGACCTCGGACCGCGCGAGACCACCGCCCACCGCACCCGGTTTCCATGGCTACGCGGCGCGCCCAGGAGGAAGTGCCCTCCACAGGCAGCCAGAGCGGAAGCGCGAGCTCCTGTCCCCCCGGCCTGGACCCCTACAGGGGAGGCGGGCTCATGTCCGCGGCCCTCATGCAAGTCCGCGGAAGCCCCAGGCCGCAGGGCGATCACTGGGGGGGGGGGAGGATGGGGCAGCGGGCCGGGCCACGCTGGACGCGCACCCCATCTGCACTGGGGTGGCCGTGGCTCCCGGACCCCCTGCCAGAGGCCGTGAACCCGGTCTGAGCGCCCTGAGGTCACGCGGCTGAGGAGGAGCTGCAGGGCCCCGGCCCCACGCGGCCGTCTGGCTCCGGGCGGGGCAGCTGGCCGGGACCCCGCTGGCCGGGACCCAGCCCCGCGGCGGCAGCTCTCCCGACGGTGCCCGCTCGGCAGCACTGGCTGTTTGTGTCCCTGGCGCTGCCTCTGCAGGAGGCTCCAGGACAGAGCCCCAGTGTGCGGGCGCGGGAGGGGCACTCACAGGGCGCCCGCGCCGACCACGGGGCAGGGCTAGGGCGCCTCTGGACGCAGCCCAGACGGCAGGCTCTCAGGAAACGGCCGGGGCTCCTCACCAGCGCCGCGTGTGGCGCCCCCGCCATGGAAAAGCCGGTGCTGGCCAAGAGAACGGCCCGGCAGAGCAGCCCAGGACACGCCGGCCGCCGGCCAGTGCTTAAGGCCGGAGGACCGCTGGCCCTGAGCTGGGCGTGGGGCCGGGGCCTCCCAGGGCCGCCTGGCGGGGCTGCGGAGGCACAGCTGCGAGAACAGCGGAGGGGTGCGGGCCACGGGGCTCCTGAGGTCGCACCTATTGGGGCGCCTCCGGGGGGCCGCCCTCACACCCACCCACACGGGGCTTCCCGCATCCTGTTTTTAAAACGTCGTCGGACCCGAGGAGGCTCGTCGGCTCTCCCGGCCCTGGGAGCTTCCCCGCTTCCGGCAGGGGCGTGGCCGACGCCTGCCCCTTGCGCGCGCCTGGCGGGAGGGCGGGTGCGCGGATGGGCCTCGACCCGGCGCAGGGACTCAAGCTCTGCGGGCCGTCCTCGACTAGATGAGGACAGCCTCCGTCTGTGTCCACCTGCCCGTTGTTGTGTATGAAAAAGCAGGACTTGGACGTTAGCTCGTCTCCCTCTCGCCCGGCTCCACCGGGTACCCCAGCGCGACGAGCCGGACCCTGCGGCGCCGGGGGCTGGGCTTCTCGCCCGGGGTCTGGGAGGCCCCCTTCGCCGTCCCCCCCAGGGCTCTGGGCGTTTCTGAGGCGGACCCAAACTCTGCGTCCCGCCTCGCGCGAGCTGAGGACGCAGGCGGACGCGGTGGAGAGGATGTGACAGACAGGGCTGGCTCAGGGCCCCGAGAAGGAGCGGGGCCGGTGGGAGAGCGAGCCTCGGTCCCGAGCCGAGGTGCAGGCCAGAGGCGGCCATGGCGAAGGCCCGGCTGGACGGCTACGCGGCCCGATGCCTGCTGGGACGGCGCAGGGGCCGGGCGGGCGGAGACAGAAACGCCAGCGTCTCAGAGGCAGGATTTCGGCAAAACCCACCAAACAATAAGAAGCGGCAGCTGCCCACCAGCTCTCTCCCGGGAGCTGAGGGCCGCGCTGGGTCCTTGGGGGGTCACAGCTGCTGCGCAGCGCCAGGACGCCGCGAGCCCTCGCTCAGTGGACGTGCGGACAGGGACGCGCGCGCATCACGCGCCTGCCCGCAGCTCCCCGCGAGCTCCCCGGCAGCAGGCGCTGTCCGCGCCCCATGCGGGAGGCCAGGAACAGGGCTTAGAGCAGTCAGGAGGCTCAGCCAAGAGGGCCCGGCCTGCGACCCGCAGCTGCCCACATGCGTGGCAGACGGATGGATGGACGGACGGCCAGCGGCAGGGCCCCGTGTCCCTGCGGCTTGACCTTCGGGAAGCTGCCACAGGCTGCGGGCAGGGGGCCTGGGCCCTCCTTAAAGGCCGTGGCTCCACCTCGGCCTGGACCAGAGCCAGCGTCTCCCGAGGGCCACCCGCGGCCGGCAGGCAGGAAGAGCTGCAGAGCTCCCCCCGGGGATGCCCAGCCAGGACGAGGACGGAGCTGGGCGTGGGGCCGTGGGGTGCTCCGGCCGGGCTGGCCATGGGTGCTGCCCCGGGACCGCGCTGGGGCGGGTGACCCTGCCCAGGGCGCTCTGAGGCCGCCCCACGGGCGGAGGGTGCGGTGCTCCCCGGCGGCTCCCGGCCCCTCCCAGCCCGAGCGCCGGGCCCCTCCTCCTCGCAGCCGGGCGGACGCGGGTCTGGGCCCCCCAGATTGGGCGTGGCAGCTCCTCCTTCCCCGAGCCCCTGCCACCCCCTCGGCGCCTGGTCCACTGGGGTCCAGGGTGTCGGGAGGAGGCCACGCGGCCTCTAGCAGGCCCGGCGGCCTGGACGTCTGGGAGGCCGGAGGCTCCGGGCCGCCCCTTCTCCGGACAGGACGGACGGGGCCGCTGCTTCCAGAGGTTCAGCAGACCGGCCTCTGCCCGGTCATTGCTCTCGGCGGCTGCCTGCCTTCCCAAGAATTTCCAGTTTCTGCCCCACAGGCCTCGAGGACGAGGGCAGAGCCATGGCCGGTCACCCAGTCCACGGTGGCCAGCGGCGGGGGAAACTGTCCGACCCGCCAGGCGCCCTGGGAACCCTGGCTCTCGCGCCAGGCAGCTCAGGGAGCACCAGGCCCGGTCACCCACCGAGGCCTGGGCAAGCCACGGGCCCTCCTGGTCTGGCAGGGCTGGACAGGCCCCAGAGACGCCAGCGGGGACGCTCACGCCCGGCCGGGCTGACGGCGCTGACCCGTGGGGCCTGGGCCTCTGCCGCAGCTCTGTGTGCCCCACGGCCCAGCCGGGGTCTGCGGGCCAGGGCAGAGCTGGGCGGGCGGCGGCGGGGGGGTAGCGCCGGGTCCAGGACCCAAGGCCGGAGAGCGGCACCCCACGTGCACAGTGGCCAAGACCAGACGGGCCTGAGGAGAGGACCCAGCTTGGCTGCAGCCCCAGGCCGCAGCGCGTCGGGCAGGGCAGTGGGGCGGCCGGTGTGGGCAGGCAGCCGGCTCGAGACAGACTGCCCACCCGGGCGGCAGGAAAGGCCCCGTCTCGGCGCCCGTCTCCTCTGTCCACTCCCTGCTTGTGTGCTGACCACCTCGGACCCACGGCGCCTCCGACCTACGGGTGATTCAGCGGCCGAGGCGGCCCCTCCCCGCGGCCGCAGACATCACCTCACAGGGCCGACGACGCGGTGATTCACCCGCTGGCCTCAGGAGGGGCTCCGCAGGAGCGCTGGCCGGGCACGGGACGGCTTGGCCGGACACGCAGGTTCTCGGGCAGCAGGAGAGGAAACTTTCCACTGTAAAAGGCCCCTGTGGCGCTCGCTCGGAAGCCGAGTGCGGAGAAGCCCCACGAGGCCCCGCCCGGTGCTGCCTCACGGCTGCTCCCTGACCGCCGGCCCCGCACCCCATCGGGAGGGGGCCAAGGGCTCCAGGGGGCACCGGACCCCTGGAGAGGAGAGGCCACCCCTCGCCATTGGGGCCGGGAAGAACCCCGCCCCCGGGCGAGGCGCCTCCAGCAGGCCTGGGGGCGGTGTAGGAGGACTCCGGAAGTCGGGACCATGAGGAGCTGCGGCTCCAGGAAAGCGCCCCGGGGCTGGAGGGGAGCCGGGGACAGGGCGGGGTGCGGGGAGGCGCCCGGCCGGGCAGGCACAGCCTGCAGGAGCGCCCGGCCCAGGGCTTCTCAGGGGAAGCAGCCCTGCTGAGGCCGCCAGCCTGGGCCGGGCTCGCGGCTCTGCCTGCCCTGAGTGCGGCCGCCCGGCAGAGTCGGGGTGTCCCCCCCGCCCTGAGTCGTGCTCAGCCCCCCACGGCCCGACACCCTGGCTGCTCCCCAGAGCGGCACAGCGAGCCCGCGGGCACCCGGGCCAGGCCGAGGGCCAGGAGGGTGACCTGAGCCCGCCCGGACAGAAGCGCTGCCCTGGGGCCTGACGCGCCCCCGCCCGGCTGCCCCCAGCCCACCCAAACCCCGCGCCCCGAAGGCGCACCCCCACCCCGCGGGGACGCGCAGGCCTCCTTCCCGGCTAACGCGCTTAATGTTCGGTCAGAACGCTGGTCGTCAGCGCCCAGCTGTTGGCCGCACGGCACTCGCTGCTCCCGGCGGGACACAGAGGCCCAGCCGCCTTCCAGTGCTTTCCACCTCCAGAACGCCCCGCGGAGCTCCGAGCGGGGCGCGCACGGGGGCCCGCCTCGCCAGCCCACGGGGCCAGCCCAGGCGAGGGCGCCCCCCCACCGGCCTGCCCCGCGTGGCCTCTGCGGACCACCTGGACCTGCCGGGCCGGCGCTGGTCTCTGGGTGTCAGCCCCACCGGCCCCTGCACGCGGGGGCTGCCCTCGCTGCCCTAGCTGCCCCGCCCGGCCGCGTGCTCGCCCGGCCGCCCGCAGACAGCCCCGCTCCAGGACCCCCAGCCCCAGGGCCAGACCCCGACCTCGGGGCACAACAGGACCCAGCCGGCCCCACGTGGGGGCTGCACCCGGGCCAGGGCGGCCCCGCTGGCGTGAGATGGTGGTGCGGGCACCAGCCTGACGCCCCCAGCCCCGCGGTGCCCCGAGTCACTCAGGGCCCCCCGCGGCCTCAGGGACCCGGGGGCCCAGTGTTCTGGACCTGCCTGCAGGTCCGGGGCTCACTGGCCAGCAGCCGCCCCAGAAAGGTGGGGAGGGAATGAGGGGCTCTGGCCGGGGCACGGTGGGCGTGGGGAGGGGCTGGAGTGGCCCAGCACCCCACGCTGCGGGCGCTGTGGGGGGCCCGGCACAGCCAGCCGCTGCCCGAGCGCAAGTCCTCCTGGGAAGGCCTGGACGGCAGGCCCAGCCCAGGCGGGCGGGGTCGTGCGGGTGCACGGGGCGGCGCAGGCGGGGTGCCGCCCTGTGCCCGGGGCTCGGGGCTGGAAGCAGCTGGCTCGGCAGGCGGCACCCCGTCGGGGCCCCAGCGGGGCCGGCCCCGCAACCAGCTCTGTTTTCTGCTCAGCGGGAGCATCTGGAACGAATCTAAGGCAGACAGAGCCCGGCGCGGCCGCGCTGACGTGCTGGGGGAGCGTCCCCCAGAACGCGGCCGCCCCAGCCCGGGGTCACGTGTCTGTGCAGCCTGGCCTTGGCGCCCAGGAGGCCAGAGGCTTGTTCTGGGCTTGAGAAAAGGGCAGGAAAGCGGCTGCTCGAGGGAGTGCCTCGGCCGGGCGCGGGAGGCTGCCCAGCCCACATGGCCTGAGCACTCCTGCCGCGCCGCCGTCGGAGACGCCAGACGCTCCCCAGGCCCAGTGCAGGCGTCGGGGGCAGAGCCGGGCTGGCGGCCTTGCTCTCTTCTTCGTGTCCACTGCGGCTTGTTCCGGGACGGGGGTGGGGGGAGGCCGCGTGGGTCCTGTCCACCCTGTTCCTCAGTCACCCTCGTCTCCCCCGGCCCAGGCCCCTGGCCCTTGGCCGAGGCTACAGAGGCTGCGTGGGTGCGGGCAGGAGCCCCGGAGGCCTGAGCTCCCGCCCGGGCTGGGGACACTGGCCGGCCGCAGCCTCTGCCCTCTGCCCTCTGCAGGGGGCTCCGGCCTGGCCTCCCGAATCTCACTTCCAGCCTCTACCGGGCCAGCGGGACTTCTCGGGCTTGGTGCCATTAGCGTCTCGGAGTCGGACGCTTCTTGTCGGGGCACCGGGGCCCCTGGGTGGGTGGGGTGTCCTTGGAACCACACTCGAGGAGCGCTGAGCGGTCACGGACCCAGCACGAAGCCCAGCCCACCGCCCGGAAGAGCGGCACACAGCTGGCCCCGCAGAGCCCGGCGCTGCTCTGGAGCTTCAGGGAGCACGGCCGACTCGGCGGACAGCGTGTCTGGACACAGAGGCTGCCTGGGAGCTGGTGGGCCTGTC
The DNA here is from genome assembly GCA_004024925.1 of Scalopus aquaticus. NCBI lineage: Eukaryota > Metazoa > Chordata > Mammalia > Eulipotyphla > Talpidae > Scalopus > Scalopus aquaticus. The sequence goes on along the minus strand of PVIJ01007130.1, from coordinate 32,101 downwards.
CACCGCCCACGCCGGCCGGGGCTTCGGCCAGCAGCAGCCCTAGCACCAAGGGCACCCGAGGCCTCCCGGCCCCTCGCTCTGGCCTTTCCCCAGCCCACACTGGGCGCTGGGCGCTGGGCGCTGGGCGCTGGGCGCTGGGCACGGCTCAGAGGCCTGACCGCGGCCTGCAGTTCTGAGTGTTGCTCCTGCGCCTCCCAACGGAGGCGAGCGTGCCCGGCCCTCCCCCCCAGAGGCCGCCCGGCTGTGCCAGGACAGGCCAGCCCAGGCCCGAGGCCGTCTGTCTCACAGAGGCACGGTGCTCCGGCCGCCGCTGGCTACCCCGACTGCTTCCCCTCCCCTCGGACCTGTGGGCCGCCCGGTGTGGTCCAGGCCACACGCTGGGCAGCTGCCAGACCTGAAACGGGTGGGCTCCCCGCCCCGGAGCGCCCCGGCTACCAGCTTCTGGGCCGGCTCTCAGTGACCGCACACTTCCCAGGCGGAAAACGCAGACCGCACCTGCAGCTGAGCAGGGACCTCCCGGGCCTCACTCGGGGGCGGGGGCAGGGCAGGGGTGCAGGTCCCACCACAGAGCAGGGAAAGCCTTGGGGCAAAGGCCGGCACCGCAGGGGTGCGGGGCTCAGGCCTGCGAGTGCCCACGGAGCCGCAGCACCTCTGTCTGGCTCCCTCCCCGGCACCACCACCCGGCCAGGGCCACCCCCAGCTCAGCTCCCAGCGCCTCACCTGGGAAACCTGGGGGGCCCCCAGAGCGTGAGAGGGGCCCCTAAAACCGCTGGGGGAGTCAGAGGGAGGAACAGGAGGCTGGGGTGCAGGGAAGGGGCTGCACCAAGGAGTCCCCAAGAACTGGCCTGGAGGTGAGGGTCTGGGGGAGGAGACCCGCGTGGGGAGGGTGCTGGGACAGGAAGCCGGCTACAGGAGGCCCACTCACCATGGGGGTCGCTCTTCTCGCGGACCCCGTCCACGCGGCCGTCGGGGTGGATGCGCAGGAAGAAGCCGCCGTTCTTGCAGTACAGCCGCTTGGGGTCCTTGAAGTGGCCGGGCGGGAAGGCTCCGCTGCCGCTGTCCTCGGACCGTGCGGGCAGCGTAGTGATGCTCCCGGTGGCCATGGCCCGGCGAGGGTCTCGCCGCGGCCCCGGAGCCCCCGGAGCCGCGCGGGGAGCCGCCGCCCCCCGGCCTCGGCCCCGGCCGCGCCCCCGCCCCCCCAGCCTCGCAGAGCGGTGGCCGCGGTGGCCACGGTGTGCCGGCTGGTCTGGCCCGGACGCCCGCGTCACGTCCCGGGCCGGCCGCCACCCCACCCGCGCCCCACGCGCAGGGGCCGGGCTCCGGGCCGCCTAGGCCCCGCCCCGCGCCGCCGGGCCACCGAACCGGGCTGCCCGCCCCTCCCGGCCCCGCCCCCGGCTCGCGAGCCCGCGCCAGCCGGCGCGCCCTGAGTCCCGCAAACCAGCGCGCGCCCCCAGCCCGGTCTGGATGCAGCTTGTCTGAGTGCAGCGCAACTTCGCCCGCACCTCCAAGGCGCGGAACTGGGTCCAAGGCGGCGGCGCGCAGGGATGAGGCGCAGGGCCAAGGAAGCGCGGGCCCTTACCCTCGACGACGGAGGACTAGGAAAGGCGCCCTCCCCACTTCACCAGATTCGATGGTGGGCGCGCCCCTCATGTCCCTGGTGACCCACGCCCAAAATCCGACTCCTGCCCCCCCAGAAAGGTCGACATCCATGGGGAGGGGGGCGAGGCCTGCGGCTCCAAGGCTCCTCGGTCCCAGGGGGCCTGGTAGGGTGAGAGGAGATTCTTCCGTGGAGGCGGCCCCAGGCCTCTGCTCTGGTCCCCACCAGCTGCCCTCGGGCTAAACAGGAGGGGCCCACTTTTCTCTGGGCTGAGGCCAGTTGTGGCCTTGCACCCCAAACATGCTCTCACCTGCGCTAGAAGCGGTGAAGACGAGCTCGGCGCCCCGCTGGCCCGCGCCCCGCCAGCCCACTTCCGCAGCAAGTCCATCCGCGACGTGGGCTGTGCCCCCGCCTGACGGCTCCAGGGCGAGGGGCAGGTCGCTGCCAGGTGCGTCTCCGACCGCGCCGCTGGACGCCCGGGCGGGCTCCTGGAGAGGGGCTCTCGGAACGGCTGATGGGCCCGGTCTCCCAGACAAGGGGCGTGAGCGCCCAGGGAGGCCCGCGAGTCCTCCCCAGCCCCCGCCACACTCGCCCTCACCGGCAGGTGTGCGCCACCTGCGGGCACTGTCTCCGCCCACACAGGGCGCCCGCATGCAGGGAAAGCGCAGAAGACGCTGACGCCCCCTGGCCAGCGAGGGGCTGCCCAGCCTCCGCACAAAACTCGCCGCTCGCTCCAGGGTCCAGTGACAACGGCTCAAACTGCCACGGAAGGCGGAGCTCGCTCACGCCGCCTGACAGACACCTTCGGGACAAGAGGAGCCGCTTAGGACCTGATGAATAGGACGAGATTTAACGAGCGCTGGGGCAGAACCGCAGGTGCTCGGGCATGGGGCGCACGCAAGGGGCGCACGCAAGGAACGCACGCAAGGGGCGCACGCAAGGAACGCACGCACGGGGCGCACGCAAGGAACGCACGCACGGGGCGCACGCAAGGAACGCACGCACGGGGCGCACGCAAGGAACGCACGCACGGGGCGCACGCAAGGAACGCACGCACGGGGACGCAGGGCGCCGCAGCCCAGACAGGCGGGTGCCACGGGACTCGGGCATCACAGCCGGGCAAGGGCGGCCAGACCAGGGCTGAGAGTAGCGGCGGCCAGTCACGAGGACGCGAGCCTGTGTCCTCGCAGAGGCGCGCGCGCCACCAGCCCCTGCAGCTCAGCGAGACCGCGGGCACACGGCCGCCAGCCAGCCCGCTGTGCTCTTTATACGAGCAGCCCAGACACAGCATTTAAAAAAAGGTTATTTATTTATGCAGACATGAACTGGGGCGCAGGCCAGAGGTGTGGGGGTGAGAGGACTCCCCAGAGACAGAGCGGAGAGCAGAACAGGCGGGTCCGCAGAAGTCCACTGCTGAGGGGGCAGCGGGGAGACAGAGGGGTCTGCTGTGCTCTGTGGGAAGCTCCCTGTCGGGATCGAACTCGTGGTCGAACTCGTGCTGCAGTAGCTGCTGAAAGCTTCATAGTGCTGAGACTTAACCCCTGCGCCGCCAGGGAGGCCCCGACACAGCATTTTAAAGACCAGCCGGGGGTCTCCCTGGTAGCCTAGGGATTAAATGCTGTCACCTCAATGGCCTGAGTCCAACCCCGGCCAGGGAGCTGACCTCAGGGCGCCGCAGACCCCTCCTGTCTCCCCGCTGCCCCCTCAGCAGTGCGCCTCAGTGGATCTGCCCGCTCTGCTCCCCGCTCTGCTCCCCGCTCTGTCTCTGGCGAGTCCTCTCACCCTCTGCCTACAACCCACTTCTATGCATAAATACATCAATAAATATTTTAAAAAATTATTTTTAATAAATAAATAATAAACAAATAATAATAATAATAATAACAATAGTAATATTAATAAATACTATTAATTAATAATAATAAATAATAGTAATAAATAATAAATGAATAATAATAAATAAAGCCCGGCTGCTGCGGGCTGGGACCAGCCAGGGGAAGCTGGATGGCCACTGGGAGGGGGACTTTGGACTCCTGCCTCACATGACATAAAAATCAACTCAAAATCAACCCTAAGCTGAGATTCAAGGGCACGAAAGTCTTAGAAGCAAACGTGGTGTGGGCCTTTGTCCGGGCACCGGCCACCATGAAAACAGGCCACGTTTCACCCCAGCGTGGGCACCGGGCTCAGAGCACTCTATGCGGCAACGGGGGCCCTGCAAGGCCTCTGGGGCCGCGTGTCTGCGGCCGCCTGCGTGAGCCCCGCCCCGGAGCCGGCCTCGGCCCCGGCCAGTGTATGTGCGCAGGGCGTGCGTCTCGGCGACTGTCCACGCAGCTCCTGGGGATGGGCGGCGTCCCCACCCCCGCAGGTGAGTTCAGCTCTTCTCCAGAGCTGCCCCCGCGGACGGAGCTGGGACCCCGGATTTGCCGCTCGCGTGCCCCACCGCGGCTGTGCAGAGCCGGCCCTGCCCGCGGCGCCAACGCCGCCTGGCGCCGCTGGCCGGGAGCCCGAGCCACTGGCTGAGGACGCTCAGCGCGCGCAGGCGCCTCCCCGCAGGATGCAGGACTAAGACGAGGTCGGCAACCGTGTGGCTGCAGCCGCGCTCGGGAGGCGCGGCGGAGCACGGCCCGCAGGGACAGCGCCGCGGCCGGTCCCAGACCGCACCCCACCCGCCGCGCTCGGCCTGAACGCGCAGGCCGCCGCTTCTGCTGGTGCTTCCGGAAGAACCGCGCGGCCAGCAGGAACCAGCGGGGCGAAGCTGCCCCGGACCTGGACAGACGGGGCTCCCTCGAGCACCTGGACACTCACCCCCGGGGGCGCAGCAGGACAGACCCCACGTACTGGGCTCTCCGCCGCAGCTCGCCGGCGGCCCGCCTCCTCCCAGCCCTGAAGCCTCCCCCTTTCCCTGGAAAGACTTCTGTCTTCCCAGAAATGTTCTTATGCTCCAGTGACTTTCGGCTGACCACATATGGTCACGCGGCCGTCCTTCCAGATCCGGAACACCGTAAACACTGGCCACAGGCTGGCCGAGGTCTGTCTGCGAGAGGGCTGAGTGCTTTCCGCTCCCATCAGAGGACGTTTTACTTTGTCTCTGGTCCAAGTTTATTGCACCCACAGCCCAAACCATGACTGTGCAGCGCTGGCCAGCGACCTCCAGGCTGACCCACAGCAATCGCCCGGGGAGCGCGCCGGCCACTGCGCAGCTGGCACCGCCCTCTGCGGCTTCTCAGCCATGAGGGACTGACTGAGCAGCGCCAGCAAGGCTGCGGCCTTGCCCCTGCGGAGGCTCGACGGCTCCCCAGGTGCTTCTGCCGCGGGAAACGCGTCCCTCCACTTAAACTGCCCCAAACAGCCTGCTGTGGGCAGAGCTGGCGCTGGCCTGAGCTTGACACCAGGCAGCCGGGCCGCGCCGGCCTGTCCCCGTGCAGGCCCCCGGCCGGAGCCTCAGCCCTCTCCTGCCCCCGCCGGGGCCTCCTCGCACCGCCGCTGGCCCCTGCCTCGGCAGCCTTGGCCTCCAGCATTGCCGAGCGCTGGTCCCAGCCGAGGGGACAAGCAGAACTGGCCTCCCGCGCGGCGCCGCCTGCGCCCGCCCAGCTCCTGCACGGTCATGCGGGGGCCATGCCGGCCGGGCCCAGAGTCCATTCTAGGAACTGAGTGTTGAGCGCGTCGCGCCGAATGTGGCTTCACACTGGCCCTGTGGGGCGGCCACTGCCCCCAGCCGCCCTCCGGGGCCGTCCATGATGGCCAGGGGCCCGCAGCAGCAGGGCCCGGGCCTGTGGCCCGAGACAGGGCTCCTGCGGGGTAGGGCGGCCCCTCCGAGTGCAGGGGGTGACAGGAGACAGGGTGTCCTTCCGGCCAGCGGCCCACTGTGGAGGCCACTCCCTCCACACAAGAGGGCCCGGGGGGGGGGGGGGGGCGGCGGCGGGCACAGCCCAGGAGCGGGCCTGGGCGCGCCCTCTGGGCCCTGGGTCTGCCAGAGGCCCGGAGGGGCGGGGCGGGGCCTGCGGGCGTCCCGCCCTTTGGGGAGGGCTGGCGGGTGGGCGGCCACTGCCGCGCCCCTCCCCACGCGCCGGCCCTCCAGCTAAACAAGGGAGGAGGGGGTGAGGTCCAGTCCTGGCTCTCCCCGTGACGTCACCTCTGTGGCCATCACCGAAGGTCACGGCCACCCTGGGTGGCCGCAGTCAGGCCGCCCTGGCCCGAGGGAGGGTGACGCCTCGCCCGGCCGCTGGGCCCTGCCCCTCCCGCGACCTGTCTCGAGTCAACCGCCTGCAGCTGGGCTGGGCTTTAAACTGGCTGCTTTTGCCTTCTGATAGTTCCCATTTCTTGGAAAACCCGCGTCCTTCGCCGTATGTCCCCATCCTTACCGCATGCGTCTGCGCTCTCTTCTGTGCCTTACTCTCACTGGATGGGGGAGGTTTCTCGCTGTTCGTCCGTCCGCTCAAACTGGAGTCGCCCCCGCTCCCTCCGGGGGCTCAGCCGCACTCCCGGCTGCCCCTGCCCCCAGCGGCCAGCAGCCGCGTCTCCCCAGGGCCTGCCCCGAGCCAGACCTGGCGCCCCACGCAGCAGGGGGCCGGGGCCCGTCCTGGGAGGCCGCGCTGGACACAGCGCCTTGAGCAGCGGGGTGGACGGTGCAGAGGAGGGGGGTGCGGAGCCCCGGGCCCACCCGGGGAGCCCCAACAAGCCCGGGGGCGGCAAGTGAAAGTGCACGGAGGTGGGTGGACATGGGGACAGCACCGTCTGCTCCACGTGGCGTGTGCACGGCCTGGCCCGCCCCTGCCCGCGGGGCCTGGACACACCCCTGCCTGACAGAGCCCCGGGGCCAGGAGCTCGGGACCGCTGCCTGCGGTGGGCAGTGCTCAGGGCAGCAGAGGCTGCGGCGGCGGCCCCGGGGCCGGGCGGCGCTGGGCCTGCAGACCCCCGGGGAGCCGGCCCCTCTCCGGCCGGGGCTGCAGTCGCTGCCAGGAGCCAGAGTCTCAGCGCGGCAGAGCCACAGAACCGCGGCAAGGGCACCCAAGCCCAGCCCGTGCAGCGAGTGCGTGGGGACGTCCAAACCCCAGGCCCGGAGAGCCGGGAAGACGAGGACAGGGCCGCGGCCACGCGGAGGACCAGGGCGCGCCAAGCCCCGCAGCGAAGGAGAACCGAACCTCCTCAGCGAGCAGCCGTGGGGGCTCAGCCCCTCAGCTTTCCTTTATTTCGTCTGATTTCTTAACTGGACATAAACGAAGGAGGCCCCAGAGCTGGGCTGTCTTAGGGCACCGCGAGGCCCCCAGACACCGCCCGGCAGCAGTGAGCAGGTCCTCCAGGCCACACCAGCCCACGGCCCCTCGCGGACCCTCACGCCCACGTCGCCGTCGCCCGAGCAGCGCCAACAGCTCAGCGTGAGGGGCCCGGAGGTGGCCACATCCCCACAGGGAGGCTCTGCCCGCCGCCCTGCCCCAGCGCCCTCTCCATGCTGCCCCGTAGAGAGGCCCGCTCCTTAGGGCCGGCAGCCGCGGGCTCAGGACAGGGACACGGCCGCGGTCACAGCAGTGGACTGGACGACCAGCTGCGAGCAGAGCCTCAGTCAGGAACTGCTGGGAGTGCCTCTCCACTGTGACTGGACAACCTCCTTCCACACCAGGCGGAGTAGGGCTGCCCCAGGAACAGGCGAGCTGGCCAAGGGCGTGTCAGGGCACTGGCTGGCCTGCAGCCTCGAGGCCGCGCCCCGGCGCCCTGGCCCCGCAGGGGTCCCCCTGCCTGCCGGCCTCCAGGGGCGGGGCGGGGCGGGGCCTGGCCGGGCCTGGCCGCAGAGCCACATCCCTGGGCGGCGCAAGTTCCCAGCGCCTGAGGGCCGGCGAGGGTCAGCGGTCAGCGTGAAGCAGCCAGTCTCGGGCCCCGCGGTGCTTCTCTTGGGGACAGCTTTGCTGTGGCCTCCCGGGCGACCCGGGCAGACTCAGCCGCAGCGCTACAGGAAGGACAGGCCCTGCGGCCCCTGGGGGCCCAGCTGCGAGCGCCCGGGCCCGGTCACCACCTCGCTGTCTGTCTGCAGCACCAGCAGCACCAGGTCCAGGGCGCGGCGCCAGCCCTCCAGCTTGGGTGTGACAGCGTCGAAGACGCCCGGCACCTCCCCCAGGGCACGGGTGTCCACACCGTCGGCATCCACGCCCCCGGCCGGCGGCTCACCGCACTCACTCAAGACGAAGGCGGAAGGCCAGTGGGAGCCCGTGGCCCGCTGAAGGTGGCGCTGGATGAGCGAGGCGGCTTCCAGCTCGGACGCACAGCGGGCGGAGTTGCAGAGCAGGGCGCACAGGTAGCGGTGCCAGCCGCGGGCCAGGCCGCCCAGCACGGCGGGCCGGTAGTGCGGCAGCTCCGACGCCAGCCAGGAGGCAGCGCTCGGGAGGCCCCCTGGGCGGGCGAGGCTGCCCTGGCCGGCCGGCTCCACCAGCGTCTGAAGGTGGCGGAGACACCAAAGCTCCAGGGCGCCCCCGCCCGGGAAGACCACCTGCTCGCGCAGAGCGTGGGACAGGCGGGAGGCACAAGTCCAGAACCGGTCAGCCCTGCTCTGCATGTGCGCGGCCACGGGGCTGGTCAGCACCGCCGTGACCAGACGCAGCCCCTCTGTGTGCAGCACGACCGCCGCCCCGGCCTCAGCGCCCCCAGTGCCGCCGCGCCAGGGGGCCACACGCACGCCACTGCCCACACAGTCTCCGTCCACCTGTGAGAGGTAGGCCACCGGCGTGGCCCCCGAAGCCTCTGCGAAGGCCAGCAGCACCGGGCCGCCCACCGCCCCCAGCACCAGCCGCCCACTGCGCGCGCAGCTGTCAGCCAGGCGCTCACACACGAGCCCCCGCGCCAGGACCAGGTCTACGCGGAACTGGGCCAGCACCCGCAAGACGCGGTCCGCCCAGGGCTCCTCCGCGCCGGCAGGCCCAGCCCTCGCGCCGTCCAGCACGGCCCCGACGTTCGCAGGCCTGTTAAACCCCAGGTGGCGGTAGCTCTCCGTGAGGTCGCCCTCGACGAGGACCACCCGCAGCGTCCGAGCCCACAACTCCCGAGCCACGGCGGCACCGGGGGCCGGCACCGCGGCCACGTACCCCGGACAGACGCCAGAAGCGGCTTCGGGCAGGCCGGGCAAGCAGCACGTGACCACCCGCGAGAGGTCCAGGGCGCAGGCCCAGGGGCCGTCCGGGGACGCATGCGCGCTCTGGCCCTGCAGCCGGGCCGCCGCCCCCGCCAGCTGCATGCTGCCGGGGTCCCCGTGACTCAGGCCCAGTTCCACCGCCGCGCAGCAGCCCCCCGAGCCCTGCGGCCCGCCCGCCGGCCCGCGGAAGTGCCGGCTGCGGGTCGGGGCGGGCTTTCTGCAGCCATCGCTCCGGGCTCCAGACCGGTTTCTTCCGGCCTCGGCCTCCAGTCTGGCGAGTGTGGGGGGCGAAGCACGTGCCCCGGAAAGACGGGGGAGGGGCGGCGGCCGAGAGGCGGGGTGGCCCCTGGCAGGCTCTCCCCGAAGCGGACTCGGGCACAGGCCGACACCGCACGTGTCCAGCGCGGAAAGCGTGTGTGTGCCGCGCGGGCGCTCGGCGAGCTGGTGGACAGGCGCCTGGAGGGCCACGGCGCCGGCCGTGCAGGCGCTCAAGCCCTCTGCCATCACCGCGGCGATGACGGGCACGGGGACGCCCAGGTGCAGACACTCCGCGGCCGCGGAGCTCCAGGCGCCCGCGAGGAACAGCAGGGTGCTGACCCCGGTCCCGCAGGCGTCCCTGTGTGCCAGGACGGCCTCCCGGAGAAGCTGCCCGGCCGCGCCGCTCACGTCCAGTCCTTCCAGGAGCCTGGCCGCGGAGGTGACCAGCACGCTTTCTCGCCCCTCCTCATCTGTGATGAACTTGGGCGACTTCACGGGGCCCAGGAAAGTTCTTCCCGCTGCTGCAAAGGACGAGAGCTGCTGAAGCCCCTCGTGCGGCCTCCTGTTGACCACCCCCGGGCCCACGCCTCGGAGCATCGCCTGCGGGGACACAAGACGGTTGCGCTGCGGGGGAGCCGCTCAGGCAGCCCGGAGCTCGGGGCGCAGGAGGCCGCTGGAGACCGCGCGCCCCCACCCCGCCCGGGGCGCGAGCAGGCGCTTCCGGGAAACAGGCCCCCCAGGCCCAGGCCTGCAGAGCGGCCGGCAGCAGGGCGGGCAGCTCGGCCCGGCGGGAGCCGTGGACTGAAGTGCTCGGGGCTGAAGCTGGACAAGAGGCGGGGCCGGCGCGGCTGGGAACCCGCGGCGGAAGTGCGGAGCTCGCCGGCCAGCAGCACCGGCCGCCCCCGCGCATCTCCCCGCGTCCGCCGCGAGGTCGCAGCACCGCGCCCCGAGTCTCCCCGGACGGGAACCTGCCCGCCAGCCTCCCGCGCCGCGTCCCGCTCGGTGTGCGCATGGGCGGAGCGCCCGGTCGCTAGGAAACCGGCCGGAAGTTCCGCTTCACGTTGGGCGGGAAAGGCGGGCCGTGGCGCCATTGGCAGAGGCCGAGAGCGGCCTTAGCAACGGACGCCGTGCGTGCCAGAGGGGCCTTAGCAACGGCGTGAGCGCCGCGAGACTGCGGCGGGACCCGGCGGGGAGCGGGCGCGCGGGCCGGGGGTGGGGAGGGTGCGGGGGGCGCGCGTGTCCGGGGGCGCGGGTGGGGGCCCTGGGCTTCAGAGTGCCTTGCGGCCGGAGGATTGGAATCAGAGAAGGAACAAAGTTTTAAATGATGGCCGAAATCCACCACGGAGGAATTGGCACCATTGACTTTGAACATTGTTTTGCCCCAACGGCTGTGAAGATAGCACGGAAGCGATTCTGGGGCCCAAAGAAATGCAAGCGAAGGCTGCTGTCGGGCTGCGCGCCGAGGCGGGGTCGGCGGCGGGCCCCGCTGGGCCGCGAGGGTGTCGCCGGAGCCTGGCGCGGGCAGGCGTCCCCGGCCGCGGGGTCCAGGGGCCCGACGCCCTCAAGTCAAGAGGGCGCCATCAGGGGCGGAGGACTCGGCCAACCGCCCTGGACGGCTGTGGACCCAGGGCCGAAGCTTCTAGAAGGTCACTGGGAAAACAGCGTCCTGACCGCGGAGCCAGATTCTTAGCTGGGGCACGAGGTCACTCTCTGGCCCTGGAGGAAAACGTCGGTAAATCGGACTGAACTCTCGCCACAAAAAGTGAGAAGGAGACGGGAACTGTCAGGCGTCTCGGCAGACGCGCCCGTCTGAGGGCGGCCTGAGGACCAGCCGGCGCCGGCGTCGGAGAGGCGGTCCGCCCGGCCCGGGACAAGGACCCCGAGGCCTTCACAGGGCAGCGCCCGCCGAGTGGGCGCAGGGCCGTGGGGCCGCGCGTCCGCACCCGCAGAAGCGGACTCTGCGACAGGATGGAGGCCAGGCGTGGAGGCGTCCTGGGCTACCTGGTGGCCGAGGCTGGACCCAGGTGAGGCTGTAGGACTGAGCGGAGGGCGTGACGCCGCCGTGCCCTGGGGGGAGGGCTGGGGAGACAGCAGAGGGGAGCCCCCACCTCCGCCGGCGCCAGGGCAGGGAGCCCCTGTGGGTCTCCGGGACAGAGACGCGGGTCTGGAGCACAGGAAGGGACCCGCCCTCTGCATCCTCCGGAGCGCAGGGTCTCGAGGAGGCCGGCGAGCGCCAGCTGCCGCCTGCCGCGTCCTGCGCCCCCCGCAGGGCGCCCCCTCTCCGGGGGACGGGTCCCTGGAACCAGAAGGTCCAGGAGCCGAGAGGCCGCAGGGCCGCCGTCCAGCAGGGGGCGCCGCGCGGCCGGCCCAGAGAGCGGCTCTGATTCCCCGTTTGGAGAGTCCGCGTCGGTCGGTGAAGGGCTTCAGGGCGAGCCAAAGCCGCGGCTCCCGAGGACGGCGGGGGCTGTGGAGGCCGCCGCGGCGCGTCCTCCGCCCCTGCGCACGGCTCTCCGCAGGGGCTCTCCTGCGCCCGCGCGTCACCGGCGCCTCCCCGCCGGGGGAGCCTCCAGCCCCGGAGGGCGCCGAGTCCCCAGAAAGCCCCTTCCGTCAGAAGCTGCGTTGGGGGGCTGGGGGGGAAGCCCAAGGAGCCGCGTGCGCGCGCGGCGGGGACACGGCCCCCGGAAGCGCCTTCGCGGCCTTCGCGGCCACTGCGGTTACAGGCGGCAAGGCCGCTCCGGACCGAGCACCGGGCCCCGAGACCGCGGTGGGCTGCCCCGCCGGGCACGGCCGGCCCCGGAAGAGAAGGAAGCGGCTCTCGCCCTCGGTCATCGCCGAGGTCCTCCTAGGCCCGCGCCTGGCGCTCGCTCACTCACCCCCGGGCGGCCTCCCGGCCTCCGGCCTGGTCTGGGGCCTCCCGGGGGTCAGGACCGGCTCAGGTCCCGTCAGCTCGCGCTGGGCGGAGCCCGGCCCCTCTGCTGGCCCTTCGCCGGGCGCCCTCCCGCCCGCCAGCAGCGACCACTGGAGCGCAGAGGCCGGCGGCCGGGTGCGGGCCCGGGCGCGCCTCTGCAGGAAGCGCGCGGGCGCCCCCGCAGCCGCGTGACTCAGCGGGGCAGGTGCGGCCGGCTTCCTGCGGAGGTGCGCCGTTTCCAGAAGCTGCGCCAGGGGCCGTGCTCTGCTGCTGCAGAAATGACTAGGATGAAAGAAAAGAGCCTGAAACAAGGAAATGTGATTGTTTTTATGTTTTACCCTCAAGAATACCATTTTAGTTAGAATGAGACCATCCGAATGAGAATAAACAAATTTAAATAAAGTTGTGATACTGATTTCTAAACTGCATGGGGTTTTACCTGATAAAATCTACAAAGCAGTGTATTTATCCTCAAAAAGTATCAGCTACACATCATCATTACTCAGCTTTCACACCCTAAATATGGCAGATAAAAATAACAGATTGAGGGCTTTTTAGGACAGACTGTTTACAGAAAGGGAAAGGCAGTTTGAGTATTTGTTCCACAAACACGCTGAGCTGGGAGGCTGAAGGGCCTGTCCCTGTCACCAGCGCCGGGTCTGCTGAGGGAAACAAGCCAGGACTCTCCTGTCCTCCCTCACAGGTCCTCTGTCTGGAGACTTCACGGGGAAAGTGGACACTGTAGCGGGGAGGGGGGCCCAGAGGAGCCCGCAGTCAGCCAGGCGACGGGAGTGCACGAGCCGCCCGGCCGAGGAGAAGGGTGTGTGGGCAGAGGCCCCGGCCGGCTGCTCCGCTCCTCCGGCAGGCGAGGGGCGGGCGGCCCTCTCCAGCCTCGGCCGGTCCACAGAACCGACCCCGCCGGGGCGTGCTGGGGCTCCGAGTCCGCACAGGCCGCGCCCGGGGTCTGCCGCCAGCCGAGCAGCCCGCCGAGGTTGCGCCGGTACAGTGGAGAGGCAGAATCGCTGTGGGTTTACGCTCAGGCCCCGCTGCCTGAGGGCGCACTTGTGGTTTGGGCAGATTTTGGCAAGCACAAATGACGACAGAGTTCTGGCACCTGCAGAAAGGCCCCGGGGCGCAGCCACACACCCGGTGGTGGCCCCGGAACCAGAGGAGCGGAATACCACTGTGGGGCACCGCTGGGAGGCCTCGGGCCGCCAGTCCACACCCTTGCTGGCGAGCCCAGGCGCCTCATGTCGGAAGGCTGGGCGCCCGGCATCTGCCCCGGGGCGCCTCGGACCGCACCTCCTGTTGCCCCAGGCCCCCCACATGCACAGCCACACTGCACCCCGCAGGCCCACCTTGAAGGGGGAGGCGGAAGACAGAGCCTGGAGTCAGACAAGCAGGGAGCCTGAGAGGAGCACAAACCAAAAGTGGGGGACTCCTCTCCAGCCTAGAAAGGCTGGCGACCCCCCCTTTCCTAGAGAAACTACGTTAGAAACGGGCTGTGAGCCCCCTCTGGGATGCCCTTAAATTCTTAAAAGCTAAGTAAGGCCTCTGAGGGGTCGCCCCCTGTGAAAACGCTCCCCCTGGCGGTCTGAGGGCTCCCCAGCTCCTCCCAGGAGCCCCCGCCCGGCCAGCCGCCTTGCGCGCCCCTGGCCGTCCCGGGAGCGCGCCGGCCACAGCCCAGGCCCCAGCCCAGGCCCCGTGGGCCTCCCCAGTGCCCCTGCGGCCTGCGGCCTGCGGCCTGCGGCCTGGGCCCGCCTGCGCTTTCTCCAGGGAGGAGGCTGCTCCCCGGGCAGGCCGCGCTCGGGGCACGCGCTCCCTCGCCTCGGCGCGCCCGCGGTCTCCCAGTGGTCCGCGGTCTCTCCCGCTCGGGTCTTAAAAGCTAAATAAGCCCCTGACGGGTGACCTGTGCTTTCCGCGCGGAATCCAGAAACTCACCCCGAGACCTGCGGCCGGAAGCTCCTTCCCGTTTTCTTTCGGGAGTCCGGGGGCGCCGGCTTCGGAGGCCACACCCGACTGTCTGCGGGGCAGGAGATCACAAAGCAGCAGTGGAAGAGGGGGCTCCCCCAGCGCCCGCCCAGAGAAGCGCTGAGTCACCCGAGGGGCCCGGCCGCACCCCGGTCTGTGCAGCCCGGGGGGGCCCGCTGGGAGGCCAGGCCGAGGCCCGCGCCTGACTCAGCCCCGCAGAGCAAACTGGGCCGGGTGCGGGTGGGGACCCCGGCCCTGCCTCCCAGTCCTCGGACACGCGGCGCTGCGACGCCTCCCGCAGCAGCGTGGGCTGTCTCCCCTCTTCCCAGCGCACCCGCGGTGGCCCCGCACTGGGGTCCTGATGCCCCCGGAAAAGCGGCCAGAAGCCTCCGCTCTCCACCGGCTCCGCCGCCACGGTCCGCAAACGAGCAGGCCCTGATGAAGGCCGGTCACGCCTCGCCCAGAGGCCCGCGCCGCCTCCGCGGGCCCTGGGAAGTCAGGGACAGTGACCCGAAAGCAACCCCAGTGGCGCGCGGCGCACGCACGCGCCCCGCGGCCGCCATCCACGCAGCTCGCCCGCCTCCCACAGGAAGGCTCGCCCGGCGCCGCGCGAGGACAGAGGAGCCCCCAGAGCTCGCGTCAGAGGCCGATTCGTGTCACAAAACTTGATTCCCTGACCTCCTGTTAGTAGCCCCCCAAGGGGAGAAAAGTGGGGGCCGCGGGGAGGAATGGAAGGGGAGGAGATGGGGAGAAAGGGGAGAAATGAAAATAGAGAAATGAATAATAGGGCTTTTCAAAGCCCTGCAGCAGAAGCAGTCTGGGGGGGTCAGCGGGCACCCCTTTTCTAGTAAGGCGATGCTGCACTGTAAGAAAGCAACCACAGGGGACTTTTCTTTTTTGTTAAACTTTTAATTTATGGTTGTATGTTACATTTCACATTGAGTCCCAACTAAACTTTCTAAGGTGAATCATGCTTTCTTGGTAACCGCTCCCTGAATCACTGGCAGTTTCACGGCCCACGTCTGGGCGCTCACGCGGCTCCTGGCTGAGCCGCTGGCCCGGACACCAGGGCTGCCTGAGGCTGAGCCGCTCGGCCGCCGGAGTCCGCACGGTGGAGGCAGGGGCGCAGCCGGCGCCAGGACCTGCTCCTGTCCCACGTCTGGTGGGGAGGGGCGGGGGGGCCCTCGGCAGCCAGCTGCGGGTGAGCCCAGGGTGACGGGAGCCCCCACAGACTGGGGAGAGCCCGGGGCAGGCCAGCAGGGCTGTGGCCACACCACATTGGGTGGGCAGGGGACCTGTGTCTCCTCAGGCCCACTCCTGACCGGGAACGGAGCCTCTGGTGGGCACCCAGGGTGACGCTGAGTGACGCAGGCAGGGTTCGCCTGAGGCACGTCCAGCGCACAGGGCAGGCGGCCAGAGCCCCACTGTGGTGGCCGGGGCCTGGCACCACTCAGCAGGGTCGCTGGGCACTAGGCCAGCAGCCCTCGCCTGCTCGTGGGTTCATGTGGAAACAGCAGGAAAGGCCTTAACCCGCTGCGCTAATGCCCAGGACTGAGCCCGGCGCTTTCCCCGTTTTAGCACATTCCCCAGGGCCCCTCCGGGAGCGGGCTGCCCCAGCGCACGAGGAGTGGACGCAGAGGCCGAGGGGCCGCCTGGCAGGCGGGCCTGGGATTGGAGCCCGCGTGTCCTCCAGGCCGGCACCGGACCTCGGCCGGCCACCCAGTGTGCTGCCGGGTTTATGGCTGTTCTGAAAATGGAGAGAGTTGAATCTACATCTTGTTTTTCATTAATTCTCGTTTCAACGTTTCAGAGTTAGCTGGAAAGAAAGCGCCCTGAAGCTTTCTGCCACTTCAAACGCCACCTGAACAGCGCTCTTTCCAGTTACCCAAAATTGGGTCACGCAGAACTTTCCAAAATACGGCCCTTACCGGGGCGGCCGAGCCTGGACGTCTCTGTCACCGCCACACGCACCAGGACCGAGAACCGGTCCTAGGTGAATTTCAGCGGTTTCTGCTCGGGAAAACCCACACTCTGTCTTCAGAGGAGAATTCCTTTGAAAGAGGTGTGAGGAGGGGCCCAGGGTGGCTGGGGGCCGGCGTGGAGTGAGGGGCTCCTGCGGTGGGGAGGGGACCCTTGCAGGCGCCGCCCCCACAACTTTCCGCTGCGTGGAGTTCCACCTGCTCATCAAACCGAAACGCGCGGAGGGCCTGTGCCCGGCACTTCCTTCCTGAGAGCCGGGACCCATTGCGTCACCGGAGCCGCGCTCCCGGCCCAGCCACAGGAAGCGCAGCGGGAGATGCTCGCGGCCGCGCCGCGCTCACGCACGGGCGGGGTCACTCACGCATGGGTGGGGGCGGTCTCCCGCCTTCTCGGTCAGTCACCCCGCCTGACCGCACCGAGTCTCCCGCGGCACGGCCCGCGCACGCCCAAGGGCTCCGGCCTCTGCAGCGCCTCTGCTGCGCGCGGGACACACAGGCTCCGGCAGGCCAGAGCGGCGGCCCCTGGCCTGGGGGGCGGCCTCCCGGGTGTGGCGCCTGCCTGGGGGCCTGTGACTGTCGCAGAATCGAGGCCCCGTCTCCCTGGCGCCTGCACCCCAAGAGCTGGCTCAGAGTCGCTTTGCTCTCACGGGGTGTCAACTGCGACGGCAGCCACCACCACCGCAGCATTCGGAGCACCTGGCACTGCGCGGCTTCCCGCCGCCGGCTCAGACCCCGGGGGGACAGTCCAAACCCCGGGGAGGTCGTTGGTGGGGGGGGCTCAGGCCCCAGAGAGGTGGCCTAGACCGGATGGGCAGCGCCAGCCAGGCCCGACCTGCACACCCTCGGGCCTGGAGACCAGGTCAGCAGCGCAGGGTCCACTCTAACCCGGCAGCAGGAACTCGGTCGCTGTCTCCGCATTAGCGCTGCGGGCTGACACCGCAGCCGCACTGGACACTGGGCAGCGAGTTCTGCTCTGCTGCAGAGAGCGGCCGCTGTCCCTTCCAACGGCCTGGGCTCTGCCGAAGGCCACTGCTCCTTGGACAGAGCAGGCTTGACGGCCTCACAGGCGCCCGTGGAATCGGCGGGAGGCAGCTCGGGCTGACCCTGGTGGACTGTCCCCGCCCTGCTTTATGGGGCTGCCTGCAGCTCACTCCGGGACGATGGGTGCGCTCACCTCTGTCCAGGCAGGGACACGACAGCCAGCGCCCCAGCCGGGAGACCCTCGCCAGGCTCCGGCCCACAGCCGCCTGGGGCTAGGGCTGGGGAGACCCGTCCCGCCCCCACACCCGCCCCAGCCTCAGCTCGGATCCGCCCGAGCACCCGGGCACTGCGCACGCTGCCCGGCAGGCTCACTCTCTTCAGCCACACGCACACACGTCCCGGGAGCCGACGCGAGGCCGCTTTGGGCCCTCGGAGGGGCGGAGGCCCGCGCTGCGGCAACAGCTCGGAGCCCGGGAGGGGCCGGCGCCTCAGCCCTAGCCCCACAGCAGGCCCTGCCGCGGCATGGGCGCAGGCGGCCGCGCACAGCAGCAGCAGCGGCGGGAGCTGCCGCGGGCGGAGGGGTGGAGGAGGAGCTCCCTGCCGGAACCGAGGGAGAGGCGCCAGGCTGATGGCCGCTCTGGGAGGGGCGAAGGCATGCTCGGAGAGCGGGGCCTCCGTGGAAGGTGTCGGTGGTCGCAGCTCCCTGGCGTCCTAAGAACACGGTTCCCGGGAGCAGCCGGGACCTAGCTGGTCTGTGTCTGGCCTGGCCCCGCGGCCAGCCTCAGCCCACAGTTGGCCATGGCGGAGGGACCAGAGCGCTGGTTCCCTGCAGGCACCGGGGCGGCTCGGGGGACTGCGGTTGCCCTGGAGGCCTGAGCCCGGGGCCGGCGCACGCAGGTTTGAGTTTCAAGCAGTGCGGTGTAGCCGCCTAGGCCTCGGGCGCCCTCGCCAGAAAGAGGAAGTTGTTTGAGTTAGAATTTATCGCTTTAGATCAGGAGGCGGCTCCAGTTATATAACCTGGACTCTGGGTGCACAGAGAAGGAACCGCAACCTGAGGCCCAGAGGCCGGTGCAGGGGTCAGCGGTCATCAAATGCCCCGCAGGGAGTCGGGCGCCGTCGCCGCACCTCTGAAGGACAGTTTCGGGTGGGCAGGAGCGGGCAGGAGGCTGGGCGGCCAGGCCCCTCGGCCCTCTCCCCAGGGGCCTCTCGAGGGCGCCAGGCGGGCAGCTCTGGCCGAGGGAGACCAGAGCAGGTGGACGTCCCTGCACACGCGCCTCCTAAACACGCTGTGTTGAGCCTCGTCCTGAAGGCCCGGCTCCCACGGAGCCTGGACAGGCCGCGCGGCCTCTCGGTGCTTTCTGAGCCCTCCTGAGTCATCTCGCCGACACCTTCACCCTCAGCTCACACAACTGAACGGAACCAAGCAGGGAAGGAGGGCTCCTCAGCGCGCGTCTCCGGTCGCCACACATCCTCAACCCGCGACCGTGGAAAACGCCTCTTCCTTGAAATGCCGCAGGATGGAGGTGACCAGCTTGCTGGAAGGCGGCCTGGACCAGGCCGGGTCCGCACCGCCACAGGCCCCGCCGAGCCGCGGACGCAGGGAATCCTGAGCCCCCAGGCCCAGCTCCAGGGTCCCCACCGCAGGCTGTGGCCCTTGCGGCCCGGCGACTCTCCGGTCCTGCTGGCCTGAGGCCCCGCCCGTGCCGCCTCCGGAGCCCCTCGGCTCCGCCCAGGCCCGGCATGGCTGCTTCCCTTCCTGTCTGGCCCGGCAGCCCCCACGGCCCAGCTGGCCCAGAGGCACCGGCTGTACTTGTGAGCTCGGGGGCAGGTGGGCTCCACTCCCAGCCCCGGCTCCCCCTCGCTGTCCAGTGGGATCACGGGGCCAGAGGCCACAACCGCTGGACCCCGACGCACCTCGGTGCTCCTGCGCCCGTCTCACGAGGCCACACTGGCTGTGCTGCCATGGCGCCGGCCCTGCACTGCGGGTGTCCCCGGCCGGCCTGGGGCCCGCCTGCCAGGACCAGTCTGCTCTGCTCTGGCTCCGCTCTGCGGCCCGGCAACGGGTCCTGGGGGAGAGGTCATGCAGGGAGCTGGCCCGCTGGCCACCGGAGGGGGCGCTCTGCTCACGCCCGCTGCGGCCGCAGGGCTCAGCGGGGAGTCCAGGACAGGCCTCTTGGGGAAGGTTTCCCCTGAGTCAACCCCTCCTGGACAGGACCACGGTGTCAGCGCTGCCCCGCGCCAGCAGGTGGCGGTAGCGGCCACCGCCCGGCCAGGAAGTGGACCCGGCTGGGCTTTCTGGGGTCGCCCTTCCCTGCGCCCCTTGCGCGGCTTCACCCTCCCGAGCAGGAGCCGCCCCGGCCGCGCAGCTCCGGCCCGCCCCGCGTGCAGCCCGCGCCCCCTGAACACGCAGGGGCGTCCCTAACGGACAGCACAGTGGCGCGCCCACGCGCACGCAGACCCGCCCGGGCGGGCGTCCACCACCCAGGCCGGGCCAGGGGGGCCCGCCCGCCGCCGTGGCTGCTAGACGGCCGGGGCTCGCGCGAGGTGCCGGCCGCGGACGCAGGGAAATCCCACCCGCGGGCACTTGCTCACCTGCGGCTGCGGGGTCGCCTCCCCTCCAGCTTGGGGCGGGCGTGGGGGCGGGGCAGGACTGAGGGTGGGGGTGGCTCTCAGCCGCGGTGGGGGCGTGGGGGCGTGGGGGCGGGCTCTGGCAGGGGCAGCTGCGCTCCTCTCCGAGCTTCGACCTGGGACGCTCGCGGAGCAGCCGAGCGCCAGCGCGCCCGCGGGTGTCCTGGGGCTGCGGCTCCGGACGGGCTGCGACGCGGGAGTCGTGCAGACCGCAGGGCGGGCTCGGCCGCAGGCAGCGCCTGGTGGGGCGGAAAGGCGGGCCGAGAACACGCGTCTCGGAGAGCAAGTCCGGGCCTGAGCGCCACTTGGCCGCAGAAGCTGGCTTTTGCGATGCAGCCGCGCGGTCCTCCGGGCGCCTCCAGACGCACGCTGGCGCTCTCCCGCCTGCCCGCCCGGCGGGCGTGCTGAGGACGCTCCGGCCTCTTCGGGGAGTCCAGTGTCCAGTGGGGACGGACGCAACGCAGGGCAGGAGTCGCGAGGAGAGAAAAGGCGCTGCTGCTCCTGGGGACCTGGACAGGGTGGGGATGGCGAGCCCGTCGGCCGCCTCGGGGCCTCCTCCCTCCGCCTCTGAGTCAGGGCAGGCCCGGGTGCCCTCGCCCTCCGGCCCAGCGGCTCCCCACCCCTGGGGTCTCGCGTCCTCGGCCCGCGCTCAGCTCCCCGGCTTCCGTCCTCCAGCTTCGCCGCTGAGCTCGGTGGTCTCCCTGGGCCGCCCTGCGGGCCTGTCCCCACGGCGCTCCTCGCCTGCGCGGCCGGCCCTCGGGAGCCCCTGCGAGCTCCCTATCGCCTGGACGGCGAGCCCCCCGCCTGTTCCTGCAGGGTTTCGCCCCAGCACCCCGCTTCGGCGCAGCCGCCCGCTCGCCCTCCAGCTGGGGTCCCGACCTGCCGCCGCGAGCCCCGTCCCCGCGCCGCCACAGCCCGCCCCGCCGGCCCCGCACAGGGCACAGCCGGGCCGCCCAGCCCCACGCCCCCCGCCCGCTCAGAAGCCCCTGGCACCACGCCCCCTTCCCGAGGAGAAGCAACCCCACGCTGCCCGCGCGGCCCCCGGGTATCCGCCGGCGCCTCCCGAACGCAGCCGGGCGAGCCCCTCCCCCAGCCAGCGGCGCTCGCATGGAGCGGGCCGGGTTCCTCCCGCCTAGACGCCCTCTGGAAGCCCCTCCCCCTCTTCGCCCCACTTCTCCCTTAACGCGAAGCTGCGGTCCTCTCCTGCTGCCCTGTCCGTTTGCCCCTCCCGTCCTCGCTCTGGCCCTTTGGCCGCGCTCTCACCCCACCGTCCATCGGCGCGGGGGAGGACACGGCTGAGCCCCTCACCCCCTTCCCTCCTCAGGCCGCTGTCTCTGCTGACGCCTCCTTCTCACCCCAAACTTGGCCTCCAGCCGGGGGGCCAGATTCGCAGCCGCCCCTCTGCCCCACAGCCCGCGGAGTGCCCCCCGCCCTGCCCCCCGGCTGCCAGGGCCTGCGCTCGCCTCGCCCTCCGGGTGGAGCCGGCCCTCATCCCGCCCGTCCAGCCTCTGCCTGGCTGCGCATCCGTGCACTGGACGCCTGGCCCGCTGTCCCCGGGGGGTCCCTGACGCCGGCCTGTGCGCACCCCCGGACGGAGGGGCACGGGCGGCCCCGCCTGGGGTCAGTGGCCCACAGTGCCCACTGGGTGGGTCCCCAGGAGCCGGCCCAGGCGCCTGTTTACTTGAAACACACCTGGAAGCCTCAGCCGGCTGGAGGGCAGGTCGGGGTGCAGGGCGGCCGCCCCTCTCGTGCGCCCCGCCAGCCACTCTCCCTTTCTAAGAAAGCGCTAAGGCTTGAGCAGCCGTGGAGAGGCAGGGGCAGGAGCGCCTGGTGGCCCAGCGCCCGGTGGCCCAGCTTCCTCGGACTGGGCCGCCCCAGACCTGCAGCCGGGGCTGGGGGCGCAGCCTCGCTCGGGCGGTGAAGCCGCGGAGCCTCCCGCCGCCCTCCTGAGTCATTTCCCCGCCAGCGGCCTGTGATGTGGGGGCCGGGGCAGGCTGGGGCCGTCAGCACGCTGAGAGCAGATGTGGGAACAGCTGCAGGTGCCGAGGCAGGACCCGCCCGGGGCTGCCGAGCGGCCCGGAGGCTCCAAGTCAGCACGGGGCGCGCTGTGGGCGGGAGCAGGGGCGCGGCACAGACCGCGCAGCGCAGGTCTGGTCGCCGGTGCCCAGGCCACGCCGGGCTGTGCTGGCCGGCTCTGCCCCGGGCCTGGCCGGGCGGGGCCTGTGGCTTGCGGGCAGCGCCTCTCCGCCTCACGCTCGGGCTCGCCCGCCGGCAAGGACCTGACCGCCTTCCAGGAGCAGGCCGGGCCCCACGGAAGCGGCTCCGCTCACCGCACAACAGCAGCCTTCCTCGCGCCCGCCCTGTGTCCCTGTCCGGGGCGCACGGCTGCCCGGGCCCACAGGCTCGCTGCCCGCTGGCCGACACAAGGGCTCCGGGAGCCCCGCGCAGGCCGGGAGGAGCCGGGCGGCCTGGTGGTCTGGCTTCTGGGCCCGCTGCTGCTGAAGACGCCTCCGAGGCCGCCCCACCTGCGCAGACATGGCCGGCGCCGCGACGCTGAGCTCTGGGTCGCCTGGCGGGGGCCCTGCGGCTGGCCCGGATGGACCCCGCTCTCGGTGCAAACTGCCCACAGGGGACCTGGTCCAGAGGGCCCCTCGGGGCTGGCCAGCACCGAGTCCACACGATGCCCGTGGCGGCCTGGCCGGGAGCCCGTGCTCTGCCCCGCTGGGGGACTTGTGCCGCCAGTCTCCGCTGAGCGCCTCCGCCCTGGGCTCCTGCACACAGCCCCGGTTCAGGTGCCACCGGGCAGCGCCGCACACCTCAGGCCACCCGCCTGAGACCAGTCTGCACCGGCCGGCCCGCGGGCGAGTCCGGAGAGGCCACCACTCGGCGGGGAGCACTCTGCGGCGCCCGGCCCAGACGCCGCCTGCCCTTGCCGGTGAGCGCCCTGCAGCGCCTCCCGCGGGGCTGAGACCGCGCCCCAGCCCCCCGCCTGCTCTGAGTGAGCCCGCGCCCCCGCCCTCGCCGGCAGCGGCCGCGGGTACCCAGCAGTTACCAAAAAGGAAACTACACAAATTATTTGTTAAAGTTGTCATCAAAAGAAACGCTTCTCTGCAGCATTTTCCTGACTGTTCGGGCAGCGTCTCTGCGTGAACGGGCGCCCGGGCCTCTCGTGGCCGGGAGCCGCGCTGTGGCAGCCCTCACTGCCTCCGGCCGGGCCCTGGGGTGCTGGCCCCGCCATGCGCCCGTCGCAAGGGAGAGCGCTCCTCGCCCTGCGGCTCCGCCCGGAGAGTCTGGGTCTCCCAGTGCCCCGGGGGGCACCCCCTGCCTGGCCCCAGCCCCTCCCCGGGGGCTTCACAGACGCCTCCCAGAGGGATGTGTCCTCCGCTGTGGGCGGCGGTGAGAACCCTGTGGGCAGGGTGGCTCCTGCGGCCCTTCCAACCTCCGAGCCAGACACGGTGGACACGCGGGAGGGGCCGTGGTCTCCGCGTGCCTCTGAGGGGGACCGCTGGCCCCTGCCCCGGGGCTCCTGGCCTGCCTGGCCTGTACCCCTGGCCCGCTGGCCCGGGCCGCTGTGCCCAGGGCGCTGGGCGCACGCAGGGGCGCCGCCTGCAGTGGGAGTGGCCAAGAGCCTCCAGGCCGGGGCCAGCCACTTCAATGCCGAATCCTGGACCCAAGAATCCTCAGCTCGGAATGAAAAGTTCCTTGAAAGCAGCTTCGTCGCCTGGGCCGGCCGAGCTGCCGCGGCGAGCGGGGAGACGCCTCCGCCTGCGAGGGGCGTGGGCGGAGGCGGGTGGGGCCGCGCCCTCCTGGCTGGGCAGGCGCCGGAGGCCGCCGGGGAGTGCGGGCGCAAATCCCGCTGCGGGGAAGTCCGCGGCGCCGACTCTCCTGCCGGGCTGACTCAGCGTGTTCCTAGCCACAGACCGCCCCGCTGACGTCTGCCCAGCTCACCGCCCGCCCCTGCGCCCTCGGGGGTATTTTCCCCTCTGGCCTGGGCGGAAGCCCCTGCGTCCCCGTCCTGTTCTCCAGCCGGCGGCCGGGCGCCTCCTCGGCTCCGGCCTCCCGGACACGGGGATCGCTTTGCATCCTCTGCCCCTGCGTGGGGGTCCGCTGGACCCAGGAGCCGGGGCAGGAGGCCCACGCGCAGCATGTCGCGCACCTGAGCCCGGGAGGCGGCGGCTTCACGACGACAGCGAGGGGCCTCTGGACAACCTGGACAACCGGGGCTGAATCCGGAGCCGGCGCCTCCCCGCTTCGGCCCCCCGCGGTCGTGCTCACGCAGGCGACTTTCCTTGTGAGAAGTTGCTCGGGGCAGAGCTGCCGGGAAACCTCCAGACGCGGCGCCTCGGCGCCCGCTCCGCATCCCGCGCCCCTCCGCCCCCTGTGCCCGCTGCAGCCTCGCGGACACCCGCGCACGCTCCCCTGGCGCCGGGGCTGCGGGCTGGGCCGGCTCCATGCCCCGACGGCCGCGGCGGGAGCGCACGGCCTTGCTGTCCAGCGCGGAGGGGCCAGGGAGCGCCCGACCGACGCAGCCGAGTGCGGAGCCGCCGGGGCCAGGGTCCAGGATCAGCGGGGGCCGCCGGCCTACCTGCACGCAAGCTCACGTGGGGCACACTCACTGGGGGCACACACCCGGGGCACACTCACCCGGGGCACACTCTCCCGCGGCACACACACGCGGGGGCACACTCACCCAGGGGCACACTCACCTTGGGTGCACTCACCTGGAGCACACTCACCTGGGGCACACTAACCCTGGGGAATACACACCTGGGGCACACTCATCGGGGCGCACACCTGGGGCACACTCATTGGGGGCACACCTGGGGCACACTCGCCTCCAGGCCAGCACCTGGCGGTGCCTTCGCCCTCCCACAGCCCTCCAGCGGGGCCTGGGGGCCAGACTCGGGGTGCTCTGCTCCCGCAGCTGCGTGGGGAGGGCCTCGGCGACTCAAGCGGCTGGACGCCGCCAGCCCTGGCCTCTCTCGCCGCTGCACCGCAGGGCACGGCCGGCCGTCGTGCGCGCTCCCCGGGCCCATCACACCTGGCTGGGAGGGAGCGAGAGGGAGGCCTGGCCTGGGCGCACGCGTCCTCCGGGGCCGGGCCGTGAGGCCCTCGCCCTGCCCGTACCGGAGCGCTGCCCGCCGCCGCTCCAGGGCTCGCACGCGCCTCTGTGCCCCTCCTCTCCGGGGCCAGGCAGGGAGGAACTCCGGCTACCCACTGGCCAGGAACCGCCTCAGGCCCTCGTCCCACAACGGCTTTCCACAGGCACCCGCACCCCGGAAGGGCGGCGCTGGCCCCTCTGGCCTGCAGGCCCTGCCCCGCGCCGGCCGGAGGACGCAGCCCTGTCGGCCTCTCCAGGGCGCGGCGGGCTCGGACGCCGGTGCTGGACGGAGCCGCGACTCCGGGGGCGCCGGCTCAGACCGCGCCTGGCAGCTCGTCCCCGCCCTCTGTGCTGGCCTCGGGGAGGACGTGGCCAGTGGGTGCTCCCGCCCTGGCTCGTCTGACCTCGGAGGCGTGGCCTGCGCCCTGGGGGAGGCCGGGCGCTCTGGGGTGGGGGCACGGCGCCCTTACGCTGGCTGCCCGCAGAGGCCTGGGCCTGGTGCTGGGGGTCCGGGGCCTCGGTGGGCGCGCGGGACGGCCCAGGCTCGCCGCGCGCCGGAGTCCAGGGCTCCCTGCTGCGGCGGCCACGTCTGGACGCAGCAGGGCACGACTGACCAGATGGGGACGATACAGCGGCCATCACCAGCAGCCCCGAGCCCTGCGGGGCGGGCACCCCGATCCGGAGCCCGCCGGGGCCCCCGCTCCCCAAGCCCCGGCCAAGGTGGCACAGGCCCAGGGTGTTGCGGGGCCGGCCGGCCGGGAACTGTCCCCCACAGCGCTGACCAGAGTAAGTGACACAGCCGAGAGAAGCACCGCAATGGCTGTTTCGGGTTTGCTGCTTGAAAATGTCTTTTGGTCTCACAGCAGCGTCTCGGTGCTTCCGGTGCGTCCAGCGGGCGGGTCCAGCGGGCGCATCAGGGGATGGGGGACATGAGGTCTTAGGGAGACCCCGAGCGGGGCGGCGGTCCTGTCACGGGCCGGAGGCGCGTGTGAGCCCAGGGTCAGATGGGCGAAGCGTGAGGAGCGAGAGGGGTGCAGGGCGACCCCAGGCCTGCTGGAAGCGGATTCGAGCCTAACCCTGCGCCTGATTAAGAGCCTAAAAGAACCTTGCTAATCTGGAAAATACCCAGATTTAAAATTTCCTAAAAGGCGGGCTCTCCTCCTCCCTTTCGGAAGGAATGCTGCCGGTGTCAGTCAGCCGCGGCGGTTACCAGAAGAAAGAGCCTCGGGGGGGGCTGCTCCGGGTTACTCATCCCCGAAGCGCCTTATGACTGTGGGGCAGGTGAGGTGCGGGGGGCAGGGAGATCAAAGCGCTTTGTTTACCCCTTTGAAGTCGGTGGCGCCTGCTGTTTACCCCGCACACGGCCCGGCTCGGCCGAGAGCTGGAATCCACCCTCCGCGCTCCTTCCTGTGAAGATGCCGATGGAGCACATTTGGCCGCCCGTCCATCCCTGCCCCCGCCCCCCGCACACCACACCAGTGGAAAGAGGGGTTACTCACACCCGTCCACCTTGCGAAGGTTTCCAGGCTGCAGCGGGAGGGAGGCCGCCGCCCCCGGGACGGATAAATAGGAGGGGCCAGCAGGGCCTGCTCACTAGGGCCGCGGGGACGGCCTCGGCAGGGCGACGCCGCCTGGGACATGGGGCGGGCAGCGGTCTGCCTGCTGGTCATCCTTCTGGGGACGGCGGCCCCCCGGCCGAGCGCCCGCAGGCCCGACCTCCTGCTGATCCGGCTGCGGCAGCTCCTGGACATCGTGGAGGAGCTGAGTGCGTCCGCCGGAGACTTGGTAAGGTCCGCGGCAGCCGGCCCCTCCGGCCAGCGAAAGGGGCTCCCGAACTTGTCCGAGTAACTCAGAACGGCTTTCCCTTCCCAGGACCCCAGGCCCCTGCTGGCGCCACAAGATGTGAAGGTAAGACCAGCTGGATTTATAGCTTGAAACGTTTCTGAGAGGTCTTAAGTCCAATTAAGAAAAGCACCAACAAGACTGCGGAAGATGCCAACTTCCACGCGTTGGGGGTTTAGTCATCGGTGGACACTTATTCTCGTCTGGCCAGCTAGCAGCCAGCCGTAGCCTCCGCGTGCCCCGCAAGAGGCCGGGGGTGCGGGGTGCAGGCTCGCGCACCAGCACCCAGCCCCAGCCTGCACGCGGCGCCTGCCGCTCTGCAAACCTCAGAAGTGCGGCGCCGCCGGCGGAGACCCACCTCTCAACAGCTGCAGAGGAGGGAGGGGGCAGGGGCGAGAGAAGGGCCGGGGTGCAGGGGCCTGGGGGCCCCACAGCGGGGCGGGCGCACTCGGCCTCTCCAGCCTGCCGGGCTCCGAGATGAGGCGCCGCGGTGCGCAGCTTGCGTGAGGCCGGGCAGGGGTGCCCCCGCTGGCGGGCGTCTTCTTAGGGACGCCGTGCTTGAGGCCCGGGGCCCGGGGCTGTGACAGCCCCCAGAAGTACTGGGCTGACACCCCGTGAGTGTGGCGCCGGCTCCTGGCAGGCACCCCGGCAGCGGACGGTGAGTGAGTGCAGGAGTCAGAGAGCAAGTGAGCCACCCTGCTCTGCCCCGGCCAGCGGCCCTCGGGAGCTGCGTCCCCGGCGGGAGCGTGTCTGCCCCGGCCAGCGGCCCCCACTGCGGTGCGCGTGCTGCCGAGGGGCCGGAGCTGCTTGGGCGGGGGGCCGGGCCGCTGCCACGCGGGGCGGGTGGGCGGGGGCCACGCAGTGCCGCTGGCCGGGCGGGGGGACACTCTCGGGTGGCCTCAGCGCCCGTGCCCCGCAGGGTCGGCCGGACAGCAGGGGCCAGGAAGCTGAGAGACGCTAAGTCCGCTCCAGGGCCGAGGGAGTCTGGGGGTGCCTCGCCGGCCGAGGCACTGGGCTGCCAGCTGTGACGGGAGCCCTGGAGCAGGCAGAGGCCGGGGAGGCACTTTCTAGAATGCCCAGCACAGCCCTGACCGCTGAGGGTGACCCGGCCGAGGCTCCCCCCGGCCTCACAAGAAGCCTGGGACTGGGCTGGGGGCCGAGGCGGCCGCTGGAGCCAGACCCGCGTGGGCGGGCGCTGTGGGGGCCGTGCTGTCAAGCAGCCCCAGGGCTGCGCCCCTCTGCGGGGCCCTGGGGCAGAGCCCGGCCCACGGCGGGGCGTCCCCAGGCGGCGGGGCGGTCACCAGGGCCGGGCCCCTCTGGACACGGGCGCAGGCTGGCCGCCCCGCCTGCCTGTGCCGGGCGCCTGGGGGCCGACGCCCCAGGACAGGCCTGCGCCGCAGAGAGCAGGAGGCGAGGACGCAGGCAGCCCGGGGAGCAGCTGGCAGCCCGCACCCGCACCCCGCGCGCCCCTGCGGCTCTGAAACCTGCTTTCCTTCCAGCGCGTAAGTGTCGGCTCAGCAGATCGGCGGTGAGAGGCGCGGAGGGAGCAGTCAGTGTTTTCAGTTTCAGCTGGAAAATTCACCTCTTTAAACATTTTTTTCCAGTAAGTTAGGCCGGTTGTGGTCAAAAAGAAGAGAAAAGAAAAAAACTTCAACAAACACATGAACGTGTGGTTTTCAAGGAAAAAAAGTGCTATAATTAACATTCATAAATAGTTCCCATTAAATAAGCGTTTTGGCAGCCGGGAACGGCCTCCCTCGCTGACAGAGGAAGCCGCGCTCGGCTCCGTATGCAAAGCAGGCGCGAGGGCGAGCGGCCTGGAAAGTGCCGAGCGGGCGCCGGGCTGGGCGGCGCTGCCCCGCGGGACCCTCAGCCGCAGCCGCGGGCGCCGCCCTGGTCAGCTTCGCCCCTTCACCGCGAGGGCCGGGCCGGCTGCGCCCCACTCCCGCGCCCCGCTGCCCGCCCCCCGGCCAGTCCAGTCCGGCTCCCTTCCCTGGCCGCTGGGCCGGAGGGCGCACCGCAGCGGTGGCCGGCCGGGGAGGGCTCCCGCTGGGGGCGCCGGCGCTGGGAGAAGGGCGCGCGGGCGGAGGCGGGGAGCGAGGCCGCCCCTCCGCCTGTCACCTTGGGGGCCCCAGACTCAACAGCGCGTCGCCAGAGGAGCGGAGCCCCGGCGGGACGGCGCAGGCAGCGCGGCCGCGGGCCTGACCGACGCCGGGGAGGACGCAGGCCGCCCGCGCCCGCGCCCGCGCCGCCCTCCGTGACCCTCCGCCGCGTGTCTTTCAGAAGCACTGTGAGCGGTCGGCCTTCGCCTGCTTCCAGAGCGCCGGGCTGCGGCCCGCACAGGCGGGAGGGGGCGAGCGGCGGGTCGCCGAGCTGACCAAGAAGCTGAAGAGGAAGCTGCGGCCCCCGGAGGCCGGCGGGCAGCAGAAGCACAGGCCGGTGAGTACGGCGCCGCTGCCCGCGCCCCTCACGCGCCCCTCACGCGCCCGCCGCAGCCCCGGCCTGCCCGTGGTGGCCCGCACACCCCAAAAGGCCAGCGCGCCCCCACCGGGGCTCCGGGGCGAGGCCGGCACAGAGCGGCCAGCGGTGACTGCGGTCAGGACAGGCCTTGGCGGCGCTCAGGGACCCGTGGGGCCCGCCCACGCCCCCAGGTTAGAGCGGCAGGGCCCTCCCCGCCGCTTCTGCTCTCGCTTCTCCTGCATCCGGGCCGTATTTGGGCTCAGGTGTTTGTGACCTGGGACCCAGGCTGGTCTGGGTGCTGTCTCTGGCGCTGAGGTGGTTCAGGCACACGCGCCCGGAGGGGTCCGGCCACCCCAGCCCCCCTCAGGCCGCCCCACGCCCTCCGCGGCAGCCTGGTCTCCGCGCTTGTTTTCTCTGTCCTGCGTCGGAGCCCCGGCGGCGTGAGTCGCGGAGGCCGACCTGGTCCAGCAGCACCCGCCGGGTGGGCAGACGCGGCTTCCTGGGCGCTCATGCCGGGCACCTACTGTGCCCACAGCTGCGGCAGTGACCGGCGCTGCAGGGCCCCGGGGGCCACAGACCCTCAGCAGTGCCCTGTGTCCTCCAGTGGACACTGCACGGACCTGCGGGACAGGGCGGCGGCTCCGTCTCCCGCACCCGGGAAACCCACTGTCCCGCAGGGCGGCGTCCACTCCCGCCCTGGGTCTGGCCTGTCTGGGCCGACTCGCAGGGGTGAGGCGGGGTCTCCCGTGCTCTGCCCTGCCCCGAGGACGTGCCCCTGTGCCCTGGGCGCATCTGGAGAAGTGGGGGCCCCATTCTTTGGGGCTCGCAGCCCTGAGGACCCTGCGGCCGGCACTGAGTGGCCCGTCAGAGCCGGCGCGCACGCACGCGGTAGGATGCCGCTCGCGGTGGGTTTTCTCTCCTGCATGGAACTTCGCGTGACAGACGTGGACCTCACACGGGGGCAGCGCCCTTCTCCGATGGCCTGGCCAGCTCTCCCTGCGCGGCGGCCTCCAACGGCCCTCGAGGGGAGACGCGCGTCTGAGCCCAGCCCCACAGGCCTGAGTGTCCGTGTGGACCCTGGAGGCGGAGCTGCCCCGTCCCCTGGCAGGGGCAAGGTCGGGGCGTGCCCGGCCCCCAGCTGGCCGCACAGATCCGAGGGCAGGGACAGGACGAAGGCGCAAGCCAGGGCTTTAACAGGAAAGTCAGTGGCCGCGCCCAGGGCGGCCGCCCTGCGTCCTGTAGTCAGGTAACTCCGGGCAGGCGTGGGCAGCTCACGCTCCTGTGCCGTGAGCCCCAGCAGCCGCCGGCCACGCGGCCTCTGGACAGTGCCCAGCCGAGGACTTGGCACATCTCCCCGCTGATGTCGCCGTCCTGTGTCTCGAGACACGCCAAGCCCCAAGGGCCCCGCGGACGGCGGTTCCGGCTCACTGGGGCCCTGGGGCGTCGACACACAGGAGCGGGCTTTGGCGCTGGGGGCGGCGGCGTCGCCGGGAGGGGCAGGCCGCGTGGCGCCGGGAGTCGGTGCGAGAGCGCAGCCGCCGAGGCGGAAGGGCTAAGGGTGCCCCTTCGCGCTGCTTTCCAGGCGTGCCCTTCCTGCGACTCGTACGAGAAGCGGCCGCCAGAGGAGTTCCTGCGCCGGCTGAAGACGCTCCTGCAGAGGGTAAGGCCGCGCCCGCCCCGCCGCGCCCCGCCGCGCCCCCGCCCCGCCGCGCCTCACGCTGTCCTCTCCCCGCAGATGATCCTGCAGCACCTCTCCGCCTAGCCGCGCGGCTCCGCGGCGCCCGAAACTGGACACTAGTGCCCCTGCCAGGGCAGGAGCCCCGGACCCCCGGAAGCCGCGGGAACAGCGCCTGCCCGCGGGCGCGTGGGGTCGCCGGGGGCCGGGCGAGCTGAGCCTGGCGCCCACGTCCTGCGCTGGCGCGCGCTCGCCTGCACACCCGCTGCTCTCCCGCCCGCGGCCCGCTGGGCCCCTGAGCGCCGCGGGCCTGAGAGAAGCTGGGGCCCGTGCTCTCGAGGAAAGGGAAGCTGAGTGCCTCGGACATCCCGCCGGGGCTCACTTCACACAGAATTTCGAGGGCGACGCCTCTGGCCGGGCCGGGCCGCCCCTCCTGGGGGCTGGCCATGTCCAGCGCGCCAGCGACCGCTGTGTGGGGAGGGGCTGCGGCCGCCTCCTCCCCGAGCTGGCCTCTCCGGGTGGGCCGGGCCCCGGCTCGAGGGCGCGGGCAGCTGAGTCCTTCCTTCTCCGCACCCCCCTCCCCTGAGCTGGCCAGTGCCGTGGAGGGCAGAGCCGGCCACCGCAGCCAGCCGCAGGGACAGAGGCGCGTGGGCGGAGGCAGGCTGGGCGGGAGCCCTCGCGTGGGCGCGGCGCCTTCCCCACCGCCAGCTCCGCTCGGCCCAGCGGCTTCTTTAAACATGAAGCTAAAAACTCTAGAAAAAGTTTCTCTGGAACATCATAAGCTACTTGAGACTCCCGTGAAAACGGCGGTGGCAAGAGAGCGCTCTCTGGTCTGAGAAGAAGAATCCACTTAAAAGCCTTTTAAAAGCAAGAACAGATTGAGTCGTAGCTTTATCAGTTACATTGGGATCGACTATTCACCAAATCTCCGCGAAATTCATGGAAATGCGCCGTCCCGTCCCCGCTGCGGACCTCCCGCAGAGGCCCGGAGCCCCGGCAGCCGCCCGCCGGCCGGCCTGGGGCCTGACCGCTTGGACACTGGTTCTGCGCGCAGACGAGGTGTTTGTTGCGTCTGCTGTTAGTCTGCTTCTGCCCTTTGGGCCAGAGGCGCTGCCTTCAAGCGACAGGAGTGACGGCCACTGTGTGGGCAGCTCCTGCGGGCCCGGGCTCACGGGAGGGGCCCGGCCCCGTGCGCCCAGGGTGGTGCTGGCCGGGAGGCGCCGGGTCTCCGGGGTCCGCGCCTCTCCCCAGCGGCTCTCACGGCAGCAGCTGGGCGCCGGCCCCAGTGAGGCCTCTGCTGGCCTGACTCCACCCCTCAGCCGCGCCCACCGGGACGCGGGAAGCGGAAGGGGACGGGGGACAGAGGGGCCGGAGGGGGACGAGGGGGCCGGAGGGGGACAGAGGGGGCCGAGGGAGGACGAGGGACGGAGGGGTCGAGGGGCATAGAGGGGCCGTGGCTGCAGGTCACCAGGGTCCAAGCGAAGTTAATCATGAATTTTAGTGTTTTAGCTCAAAGTGTCATCTTCAAAGGCCGTAGCATTATTATCCTGTTATTCCTGTGTCACACTGACATTTGCACCT